>JAZHGK010006337.1:0-62654 GCA_037855215.1 Waitea zeae | reverse complement strand
GCGCTGCTAGGTATCACGGGACACCTGAAATCCTACACTCTGCAAGAGGGTAGGCGGCGTCATGTTGAATTTTGAGGCATTGGCAAGCCCAAGAATGACCTAGAAACAACCTAGATCAGCACTGATTTTGTAAAACAATAGAAGTGAGAGAGGTGGTACGGACGCGTATCAATACCAGAGAGTAGTTGATTCCCTTGTAAGCAAAACTGTCAGATGGAAGGTTGTTTCGAACAGCATAAGAATGGAACGCACAATGATGGGAGGAATGACGAACGACAGCAGAAAGAAGGTACGGTGGCAGTTTGTTAGATAAAGGCCAAGAATCGTGAGGATGAGAATCGTGTACACAAGTGCACTCTCGATGACTATATACAGCACGGGCTATAGAACCAATTATCAGTGAAAGGAACCAAAAGGTTCGAAAAAATCAATGTACACCAAGTCTATTCTTCGTGCCGAAATGGCGAAAGGCGCTGCCGTCTCGTAATATGCGACAGGTGATGAGAAAAGTGCAGTACATACACACAAAGACAGAGATGGACAGCTGAAACAAAATCAGACACGTCTTCCACGTGCTTCGTGCACTTACGTTGAGGACGGACCAGTTTCCGAGTTTTGAGCCGGTGGTAAAGCCAGGCCCCCAGGTATGCACCTGGGTGTAAAGTATATGAAGCTGGGAGACAAGACTACCAAGATACACCAAGACTGTGAGGGCAGGCAGGAGGATGATTCGCAAGTTTCGAAGATATATTATATATAGACGATATATCTAAGAACTTAGGTGAGCGTTGGTCCGATCAACAGAAAGTGAGCAGATAGAAGAGTTGAACGTACCAACAGACAGTCCGTAAAAAAGTTGACTATGAAGAAAATACCAAAGCGCATCATACCAATGGTACCAATCTGTACGAAGCCCGAGAAGGGACTAGCGGAGCTATCTTCGTGCAGGGCAAACGCGTTGACTGTGTGTAGTATGCAGACTACAGAGTACTGGCGCCACACTTGTGAGCATCCGTCTATCCACACTATAGAATTGACGAATGCGCACCGCAGTTATAGTCGCAAACAGCACAGCAGAAACAGCCATCACGATTCTGTTTATAGTAGCTTTCCTTTGTTCTCGTATATAATACATACAGTATGTCGAGGCGGCGCTGGATACCAGATACACCCCTGTCATAGCAAGGAAAGCATTCAATTAGTGCCAACACCTTTGTCGAAGGGCCATGACGCCGGTTCGAAACGTACCATAGAGCACGCTCTGGCCAGCGACGCCAAAGATCCCTGCAGCGTTCAACAAGTCCATCTCTGGCAAGCAGGATGGTCACCGGTAGGGAGAACCCTTGAAGAAATGCACCCAGTGGGTGTACGTGTAGAGCCAGTGACGACCAACGACTTCACGGCGGGTCACAGCGTACTAGTAATCCAATTTCTGTGTAGCCGGTCGAGCCAAGAGATGATGGTATTGTCTATGCCTGCGTTCCGATTCGACGACGCTGGGATACCGTAACGACAGTGATGGGGTGGAAGTTACATGCGTGTACTAGCACGGTGCTGGCAGCAGACATCGTGTTTGCTTCAGCTTCACGTTGAGTGGATGAATTCGCGTAAGGTTTGGACCGCTCCTGTGCGCCTAGTTCGGGGTTAGAGCCAAAGTATACTAAGGTCATTATATTGACTCTTATGTAATCGGCTGCAAAGCTGAAAGCTAGACCCCGCGTCATTTTGCGGACGTCCTCGGCGAATTTAGGCCCGATCATGGCACAACTCTGGTGTGTCACGGGGCGTGAGCTTATTCAATCCAACCAAACGTGGTCATAACCTAGACTGGCGGGTGGTGCATGTTATTCCCCTAACTGGTGCTCTACATTTTTTTTTAGCTTCTTCTTGAAAGGCCTTCCGAGAGGCTACAAATTCTTCAACCTTACACCAGCATGCACTGTAAGCCTACATTAAGCTATAGTAGAGATGCAGCTATTCTTGGAAAGTAAACAAATATTCGGCAAACTTAGGCCGGGGCTTGGATGCCTTGAACTTACATCCCCAGAGCTGAGCTGAGCTCTCTTACGCTTCGGCTAGGCTGAACTGAGCTTGCGGCAGCGCTAGTTGACGAGTTACTCCGCCCAGATTCAGGGGTGGATTCATGGGTGTTATATTGTAATAAAAAATAAATCTGAATAACAGAAGGCCCGAGTCGTTGTGCAAAGGCGTAGAGAAAGTTGTGAGCCGACGTTGCCTGTGGCTTGTGTATATCATAATGTCCGATCTGATCAAAGATGGTGTTTATGTAGTCACAAGGCATCAGTCGGCGGCGTCTTTTCACACAAAGGGCACATGATATCCAAACCGTCAAATTCGTATAATGGCCGTCTATGTGGTACAACAAGTGAAGGAACAAATGGCTAGGTAGTACAAAATGCCGAGTGCTTAAGTGGTACAGAATGAATGAATGCAGTGGTATGCGAAGGAAGCATTGGGCATGGGAATCTTTCGAAATCAGGTAGGGTAAAAAGGGGGGAGGGCTAATAGTGATCAATCTCCCCAAAACGCGCGAAGATAAAAAAAAAAAGGGTAGCCACGAAGAAAGTGTTCAAAGAAGTGAAATAGTGAAATAAATTCAGAGGTCCCACTCGCCACCGCGGGCGAGGCTGGCAAAGGCGCCGCCCTTGCGAGAGACGAGCTCATCGTAGGTACCAGTCTCGGCTACGCGACCGTCCTGAACGACGACGATGCGGTCGCACATCTGCATCACCGGCAGCTTGTGGGTGATCATGAGCGTCGTGCGGCCGAGCTTCACCCGGCGGATGGTCGCCATCACTGCGGCCTGGTTCGCCGAGTCGAGCGCGGACGTGCACTCGTCGAGGATGAGGATGCGCGCGGGGCGGGCGAGCGCGCGCGCGATCTGGATGCGCTGCGCCTGCCCGCCAGAGATGAGCGCCGCGTTCTCGCCGACGAGGGTGTCGTACCCGTTCGGGAGCGTGGTAATGAACTCGTGCGCGTGCGCGTCCATCGCCGCGCGCTGAACGTCGGAGGCATCAAGGCTGCGCGCGCCGTAGGCGATGTTCTCGGAGATAGTCGCATCGAAGAGGTTCGGCTGCTGGGAGACGACCGCGACGTGCTCGCGGAGGTGCATGATGTCCGTGTTGCGGACATTGTGGCCGTCGATGGTGACCGTGCCGGAGGCGGGCTCATACAGGCGTTGAAGGAGCGATGCGACGGTGGACTTGCCAGAGCCAGAAGCGCCAACGATTGCGACACACTCGTTTGCACGGAGCTCGAGGCTGAGGTTCTTGAGTACGGGAACGTCAGGGCGCTCTGGGTATGAGAAGGAGACGTTTGAGAACTTGATGGTGCCCTCGACGGAAGGCATGGCCTTGCCGCGCGACTCATCGGTATCGGTGGAGAGTTTGAGGAGGCGGTTGAAATCGGCCGTCGCCTGGACGGACTTGGCGATGCGCTCGGTAAAGGTCATGAGCTGAGAGCCGATGGTGACAGTGAAGACGACGAGGTTGAGGGTCTGCACCATCTGAAGGTACGTGTACGTGCCGTTGGCGACGAGAACCGCGCCAGCGTAGAAGAGGAGCGCCTCGGCGAGGTAGATGAGCGCGCTCGCGATGCCGTAGCTGCAGCCCTCGAGGTAGGCACCGCGGATGCCAGTCTTGAGCGCCTTGTCGACGGACTTGTTGAACTCGGATTGGAAGATCGCCTCAAAGCCCATAGAGCGGATGCCGCGGATGTTGAGGATGGTCTGGAAGACAACGTGTCAGAGATGTGAGAATGAGAGAAATATAGATTGTCCCTTACCTCGTAGTAGCCCTTGGCGACCTCCTCCTTGGCACGCTTATTCCGCAGTTGGCAGTTGACGACGAGGCGCGTCTGCACCGCCATCACGATCGCGAACACGGGGGCGATCGCGAGACCGACGAGGGTGAGTTGCCACCCCCAGACGAGCGCCCAGACCAGGCCGACGGAGAGCATGGAGACGACGAGGACGAGCTGGGAGAGGACGATGGCGAGCAGCCAGCGCGCATCGTCGCCGTCCTTGACGAGGATCTGGACCATGCGGACGGGCGAGTTCTCGGGGCGGTCGAACCACTTCTTGTCCTGCGCGAGCACCTTCTTGAAGCAGACCTTGCGGATCTCCGTCACCCACCGGATCGCGGACATCTCGAGGATCGCGTACTTGAGCCCCTGGACAAGGCCGTCTGCGGCGGCGATGGTGAGGACGATGGCGCCGTAGAAGTTGATAGTCGAGGCGTGGCGAGCGCCGACGGATACCTCGTACATGATGCGGGAGAGGAGGAAGGAGAACAAGGGCGTCATCGCGCCGCTGATGAGCGCGCAGACGAGGCCGATCGCGATGATCCACTTTCCGGGCACCGTGGGGTAGACGTCGCGCATGAGCTGCCAGAAGCCGATCGCCTGCGCGTCCTCGTCAGCGGAGGTCGCTGGCGCGGCGGACTCAGCGGCGCTGTCGACCTTGACCTCTTCGAGCTGGAACGCTACGGGCGCAGCCGGGCGCGGGGGGAGCTGCTCGGAGAGCAAACGGCGGCGGGGCGCGCCGAGCACGTACGAGTCTTCGGGCGAGATGGGAGTGGTGGGCGTGAACTGGAGCGAGAGCCGGCGGGAGGCGAGCGACTTGGCAGGCGAGATTGGCGAGGAAGCAGAGGCGAGGGTGGAGAGGTCGAAAGAGCCACGGCGCGGAGAACGACCGGCGACGTCCTTGGCGAACGCATCCATGGGTACGAAGCGGCTCACCCGGTTCGCCTCGCGTGCGGCGAGGATGCCAGGTGCGGGCGCGGCGGCGGTAGTCGCGGAGGGCTTGGAGAGGTCGGCGACGACGTCAAACATCCAGTTGCCGAGCGTGAGCGGACGCATCATCGTCAACGGACGCTGGTTGGGCTGGTCCTCCTCAAGCAACTCCTCTACGTCCTCCTCCAACTCCTCCACTTCCTTCACTGGGAAGCCGCCGATGAGCGCGCCCTGAGTGTCGGCCATCTCGCGGAAGGTGGAGAAGGCGTCCGCCTCGAGGTCGCCGCGGAAGCCCTGCTCGACGACGCGGCCGGACTTGAGGACGTACACAAAGTCCTCAGGCTCGATCTGGGAGAGGTCGTGCGTGATGACGATGGTGGTCATGTTCTTCCGCCAGCGCTTGATGGCCTCGAAGACGAGCACGCGGGAGGTTGCGTCCAGCGCGGAGGTCGCCTCATCTACGCGAGGTATTGTCAGATAAAGACGAAGCTACAAAAACTGACGAAAAGCTTACCGAGGATGAGGACGGTCGGGTTCCGCAACATCGCCCGCGCGATTGCGAGCCGCTGCTTCTGCCCACCGCTCAAGCTCGCTCCACTCGTGCCGAGCACGGTATCGTATCCGTCGGGAAGGTCGCGCACGAACTCGTGCATGAGCGCCGCGCGGCACGCCTTCTCCACCTCCTCGCGCGTCGCGTCCTCCGGGCACCTGCTCGAGCCGGGCGCGGCCAGGCCGAGCGCGACGTTCTCGTGCACGGTGCGGTCGAAGAGGATCGTGCTCTGGGAGACGGAGGCGACATGGTGGCGGATCCAGGCGTCGTCGAGGAAGGAGACGTCCTGCTCGTCGAGCGTCATCTGCCCCTTGGCGGGCTCGTACATCCGCAGGAGCAGCTGCGCGATCGTCGACTTGCCCGAGCCGGAGCCGCCGACGATGAAGGTGAACTCGCCCGAGGGCACGTACACGCTCACGTCGTCGAGAACCCACGCGCCCGGCCGCGACGGGTAGGCGAAGGAGACCCCCTGGAGGGCGAGCTCGCCGTCGCACCGCCCGGGGCGGATCTTGCGGAGCGCGTTCCGGGGGCGCCTGCCGAGCGAGGTCGTGCTCGACCTGTTGTTGCCGCTCTGGCTCGATGCGGGCTCGCAGTCGTCGGCGAGGGCGAGGAGGGAAGCCACGGCGAACTTGCCCCGGGTGAGGGTGATCAGCTGCGGGATGCACATCTGCAGGTTGGTCGTAGCAATGAGGCAGGCCCAGAAGACGGCCATGACGTCCCCTGCGGTGGCGTGGCCGGAGCGGACGAGCTTGGCGCCGTACCAGAAGCCCTGGACGAACATGCCGAACGTCGCGAACTGGGTGAAGGCGGTCGAGAGGCCCCAGACGCCGATCACGCGGTAGGCAGAGCTGCGGAGGCGGTCGAGCGAGGCGGAGAGCGTCGCGAGCTCGTCTGCCTGGGCGTTGAAGGCCTTGACAGTCGCGATGGCGGCGACGGCGCGGTCGACGAGAGTGCCCGCGGTGGCGGTGTGGGCGCGCTCGGCGTTGAGGGGCGGGCCGGAGAAGATTTGGGAGCAGGTTTGGATGAAGACGAGGAAGGGGACGGTGGCGAGGATGACGAGGGTCAGAGACCAGGAGCGGGAGAAGGCGAGGGCGAGGGCGGTGATGAAGGTGGTGAGGTACTGGATGAGCCAGCCCGCCGCGAGTGAAGAGGCTTCACGGACTTCGTCCGTCTCACTGGAGGAGATGTTAGCAAAAAAAAAGAAGTCGGCAGGCAAACCCGACAAGATCGCACCGAGCAAACTTGGCCATCAGACCACCTGCGCCGAGTGGGCCCTCCACACCATCTGCAGACTGAACAGAGCCCTCAGCGCCCATCTTGGTGTCGAACCAGACCATGTCCTTGTTCGAGACGGTGTCGAACACGCGCTTGCGGATCGCCATCGCGTTGCGCTCGCCGGCGCCGATCCAGAGGCAGGAAGTGACGCTGGAGAGGACGAGGGCGCCCGCAGCGAGGCCGACCAGCTGGAGCGCGGCGAGGCCGACTCCATGCCTGAGCGCGTCCTTGTCCGCCTCGGTGGCGTTTTGGAGGGGGTAGCGGGCGAAGACGTTGAACTGCTCGCCGATGACGTAGGTCATGAAGGGGGCGATGCCGCCCGCGACGATGGAGGTGACGATGGCGGGCCAGACGAGGAGGGTGAGGTCGCGTCTCGAGAGCGAGGAGAAGAGGAGGGAGATGGTGGGCTGTGGGGGGACGTAGGCGGCTTGTTGTGTCGGGAGGGTGGGGACGTGGATGGTGAGCCCGGAGCCAGCTTCGAGATCGAGTTTGTGGGGGAAGGTCGAAACGGACGCAGGAGATTGGGTGAGTTCGTAGGCGTCCTTGGTGTCGGCGTCGGCAATGGGGGCGGTAGTGTCTACGGCAAGAGCGGGGCGACGCATCGTGAAGGGGGGAAAAGGGGGGGGGGAGCGGAAAAGAGGAAGAGAGGGAGGGCTAAAGAAGCCCTAAGGGATGAGGAGGGCGACGAAGAGGAGGGTGAGGGGAACGAAGGGGACGACGAAGAAAGATGAGACTTTGCATTGATATATTCCGTACGTCCGCGGGCGCTGGCTTATTGTCAGACGGACGAGTGAGACAATTGCAGGACGACTCGAACACAAAAGCAAAGAAGCAGAGACGTAACACCGCGTGGCAGCCACCAACCTAGTCGTTTCATTTCAGCCAGACGCACAGCTCGTCTCCTCCCCCTCCCTTCGGACATGACCACTTTCCGGCCTTATATGCGTCATTTCCCAAAGCCCAAGCATAGCAATTGCTTCGAAAGCGATCCAAAAAGTACTCTACAGACACGAAATCGACTTTTTGCAGCCGAACGATTGCAGCCAGCCCCTCAAGAAGGAGGTTGGGCGGAAGTGATGGAACCCAGCGAAAGACAATAAAGCCAAGGACCGGATCCGCCACGTGCATTCTTCCGTCTCTCAATCGGCTCCTCGGTCCGCCCTCCTCCCTCCGAGCCCTCCGCGCCTCCGGGGCCACCTCCGAGGGGGGTCTCTCACCCCCGTCTCTCGGTTATTATCACTTTCCGTCAGGGTCCCAATTTTGCCTTGGTTTTGCCTTTCCACTCACATCTTTCTGTTCAGTAGTTACATCATCGTCAGCAAAAGGTAAACGAGATGCTTGCACTCAACATAGTTCAACAGCCACAGCGCTTCAGCCACACTTGCCCGACCTTCCAAGTCAACCCACGCAGTCCATCATTGTCTAATTGTCTCCCACCCGCGCAGTCAATCCGTTCCCCCCCTCCCCCTTTTCCTTTTTTGGTAGTCCCTATGCACGGTTCTCTCCCCCGACTTCCGTCGACTTAATCACTTTGAACTTCCTGTAAAGGCAATCTTTCATGATAGTCGACGGTCTTCAACCATGCACCGCATCATCGAAGCAACCGTCGTAGCATGCACAACTATCGTACCAACGTTTTCCAGCGCTGAGCTTTCACGCAGACCCAACCGACAATTAGCATGCTCAGGTACATGAAGCTCCCAAAACATTCTTCATCAGCGCTCAGCTCTTTCACGTAACCATCGGTGGCCCGTCGTATCCAAACCAGCAGTTTCCATAGGAGCTAGGCGCTTCAGTTGGAGCAAGGACAAAAGAGGAGTCAGTCCCCTCCTGCCAAAAAGAATCAATCGAGAGTCATGTACTGCTTCGTATCCTAACAGACTCTACCCACCCCACAACAAGTAAAAATAAAATAATTTCATCGATTCGTACCGCCGCATTGAAGTCGTGGAACCAAGAATCAAAAAAACAACATAAGAAACTACAAAAAATGCACATTTCGAACCAATTCCTTATCAGGCGAACTGTCCGTCGAACAACGAGAACAGCACGACTGAATAAGCCTTGATTTCCCTGATTTCCATTACCCTCTACAAACGAAACAAAAGTCAGCAACTTCGAACCAGAAAAAAAAAAAAAAAGAGGAACTACACTCACGTCCACAAGTTCGTTCGGCAGGCCCGTCAACGCCAGCCGACTCCACCTCGCCAGCCCAGGCAAGAGCGACGCGAGCCTCACCTTCGGGCCCTCCTGCTCCGGACCCCTCAGCTCGATCTCGTCGCTCGCCCGGAGCGGCACCCGCCCGAACGCGTTCGCGAGCAGCCCGTCGAGGAGTGTCTCCGTGCCGACGTCGAGCGCGGCCGAGAGCGCGCGGGCGAAGCCGGACGAGGACAGCGCCGCCCGCGTCTCAGTCAGGAGCGCGTCGAAGGGCGGGTCCACTTCCGCCGCGGCCGGTGTGGGGCCGGCGTTGCCTCGGGCGGAGAGGTGCATTGGTGGGAGGCGGAGTTGGGGAGGTGGGGAGACGCGTAGGCCGGCTCGCTCGAGAACGTGGTTGAGTGTCTCTGGCG
The DNA here is from genome assembly GCA_037855215.1 of Waitea zeae. Lineage (NCBI taxonomy): Eukaryota > Fungi > Basidiomycota > Agaricomycetes > Corticiales > Corticiaceae > Waitea > Waitea zeae. The sequence continues at coordinate 53,510 of JAZHGK010006337.1, read as the reverse complement.
TAGAGGGAAGAAGGGCTGAGAGGAAGCTTTTTTTTTTGTTGAGTTACGGGGAAGCGAAAAATGGAGGGGAAGGGGACGTACTTGATACGCCGTTCGGCACCCTCAAAAGTCACTTCGTGCTCGACACGTCGACGAACGTCGTTGATCATCCTATGAATGTCCCGCGGCCCCAGCTGCTCCTTGAGCGAGACACTTGGAAAAGGAGAGGTTCAGTTGTAATATAGCTACAAGAACATCGGTCGACCCACCTCTCAAAGACGTCCTCGACTCCCTTCCGCACCCGCTCGCCTATGTCCTTCCATCCGACGTGCAGCAACCACCACGAGAGCGTGAGGAACTTGCGCTCCGTCTCCGGGTCAAGGTCGTCCATCGAGTCTTCGTCCTCCGCAATCTCGTCCTCCAAGCTCACGTTCAGCTTAGCGTTCTCGCTCAGCCCGGCGTTGCTTCCAAACTCAAACCCGAAGAACTTGAGTTGCGGGAGCCCGTCCGGTGCGAACGCATCCCGCGCACGCTCTTCGCGCGCGAGTTGGATGACGGAGTGGACGTACTTCCGCCGACCGAGGAGGGAGAGTTGCACGGAGGTGAAGAGAGAGAGAAGGGTCGTAGCGTAGAGTGCTGTGAGTGTGCGCGTGAAGGCTACATGCGTGGTAAGTTATAAAGCAACGATGAAGTGGGAAACCAATCGACGTACTCAACATCTTCACCTCCCTCCATAACTCCGCTTTGCTTCTCCCAGGAGGAGATGATACGGAAGAGAATGAAACCTCACTCCCGGCCTGCGAAAGCATGGACTAAAAATGATCTCCGGTGAGCATAAAAGCCGGGATGAGCCAAGGCGATAGCGGCCCACCGAGCTTAAATCCTCTCCCACACTGAGTGAGAGCACTCTCGATGACGGCGCCGGGGACGAGCTTCCGTTCGCGTCCACCCAGCTCGTTGAGCTCTGAGACAGATCGACCGACCTCGCTTGGGGAGACCCAATCTCCCCCTCTGGCACACCTCCCTCCGGTCCAGCGACCGAAACTATCGCCACCGACTCGTCGAGCCCGCGTTCGCTGCCGCCCTCGTCGCTCCGTACGCCCGCACCCGTGCGGCCGTCGTCCGAGAGCGGCAGGTCCGGAGGCGGGGCGGGCAAGGGTACGCGGATGGAGGATGCGGTGGACACGTTCCGGGTGCGCGAGGCGCGGGACGAGTTCTGGAGTTCGCGCGTGAGGATCTCGACGTCCATCCCGTCGAGCATTTGATCAGCGAGCGTCGGCATGAGGCCGAGGATCATGTAGAGCGCGTCTTGCTGATTCTGCTCGAACCGGCGGCGCAAGCTATGTGTGTGCGCAAGTCACTTGGTCAGTCTTTCCCACAGCTCAAACGCCGAGTGTATGCACGACTGGAAGGAAAGGATGGAGCGCGGGCAGGATCGACGTACTTTTCGCGCGCGGCACGGTCTTCGAGCATGTTGTCGCGCATCTCCTCGATACGGGTGCGGATGTAACTGCTCAGGACATACACGCCGCCCACGATACCAGCCGTCTTTGCGAGCCCACGCCGACGCTCGTAAAAGTAGTTGACCAGTGGGGCGGCCATATTACAATCTATTTAACACAAAGGAAAAACACTCTTGGTCGGTAACAGATGTGCTAGCAAGGGAATGGGCAGGGCAAGCGTCGTTTGTGAGCGTACTATTGAAAGCAGGAGGCAAAGGCAGGGTAAACGTGGGGCACGGCTTCAGCCGAGTATCACAACGCTTCCGCCGGCAACTGAGGGTGTCCGGTTTCCGGCTTTGCGCTCTTTCTCCACCCCCGCATTGAACAAGTCGACTAAATGCTAGCCTGGGCCTGATATCCGTTTGCATGTTAACCAAGTGCTCCCGTGCATTTTCTTAAGAGTCATCATAGATTGTTTTCTGACGGCTGGCGAACCCATGGGTTCCCTTGGTCGTAGGGCGAAGAACCGTAATCATGCACATGTCCTCTTACCTTCTTCCTGGCGAATGCTCCCCACCGGGCCGTTCCATCTGCTGCACATTGGCCCTGTGATCTTCTATTCTTACTGAGCTGCATATAAAGCGGTATAAACGTCTGCACAAGATGACGAAATCCGCTCATCGCTCATTATGCTGCGCTCTACCTTGGTAGTTGCTTTAATTTTTATTTTAGCAGCGACTGGTACAACTGCTACGACGTGCACACTGAATCCACTTGGTCCTGAAAAAGATGACACAGTCCAGGTTAGCATCCGCGTTCTACTTCAAAACCTGTGACATGGCTCTAGCTGAGTTTGACAGATCCTCTCCTCTGTTCAAACATGTGGGGTGAACGGGAATATCATCTTCAATCATGGCACTTACAACGTCACAAGGTATGTATTTTGTCGGCTTACAGTTCAGCCCTCAATGGTGGCCTACTTTGTCACATGCAGGAAGATGTCATGGAACCTCGTTAACACCACTGTTGATCTGTATGGTACACTTAGCTTTGTTCCCAATGTCGCCTATTGGCTCGATGCAGCCAACACCTATCGCGTCGTATTTATTCAAGTAAGTGCGAGCCGTTCGAACTCAACTAAATGGGATCACCTCATCATGTTTATAAAGAATCAAGCATCTTGGTTTGTGATCACTGGAAGCAACTTTACCATCGATGCGCATTCGCAAGGCGGAATCGATGGGAACGGCCAGGTATTACGTCCTTCTACATCAACTTCTTTCATTTTTATACTGATCTGTAGCTCTTAGACATGGTGGAATTACTTCACCTCTCATACACGGCGTGATGGTGACGGACGGCCCATTGCACTGACCGTTTCCCACGCGTCGAATGCAGTGATCCGGAACTTTGAGATCTTTGCGCCTCCTTTCTGGTGCAATACAGTCGCAGATTCGAAAGGCATCAAGTACGATGGTATGAAATGCAACGCAACGAACACGAATCCAACGTTTGCGGGACAAAAGTGCGTTTCGCCGATTCCCAAGCATGTCTGGCACGTACTAAAGCCTGATGTCAGTATCGTTCCAAACACGGATGGAATAAACACGTATAGAAGCGATGACATAAAGTTGCTCGACTGGGATGTAACTAATTGTCGTCTTGTGTTATCTTGCCCTCGGAACTGATTTTTCGCGATAGGTCACATGTGGCGACGACTGCCTCGCTATCAAGGGCAATTCGACCAACATATATGCCCACAACATTGCCTGTCGCGGTGGAAATGGTATTGCAGTGGGATCGTTGGGCCAGTATGTCGACCTGGTATGTCTCAATCTCGCAGATCGGGCATATGCACACTATTCTTGTTTTTGACATGGCTTCGGTTCTAGCCAGATGTTGTCGTCAACGTGACGATGGAAAACCTTTCTATGATTCGACTGGACAAAAATATACAACCAAATATGCAAAATGGGGTAAACGTTAATTTTGTGTGTTCGAAGCCAGCATCGTCTGATGCGGAACCTAGGTATATCTTAAGACGTGGACTGGGACCTCAAACGGATTACCACCCACTGCTGGAGGCGGCGGCCGGGGTTCGGTACATAACCTTACCGCCCGGAACGTCCGGCTCGACCGCGTAAACGCACCTGTTCACCTTTATCAGACTAACAACGGTCACAGTGGGGACCAGCCGTCCAAACTCCAGTTCAGCGATTTGACTTTTGCCAACTGGAGTGGGGCGGCGAACACGAACAAGAGTGCGAGGGCGTCATTTCCTTCAACCCGTGAATGACATTGACGGGGTGACGATTTCCAGTTGTGGACGTCGAGTGTAGCTCTGCAGCTCCATGTTCCAACGTTCTGTTTTCTGACTTCAAAGTCAACCCGCCGAGCGGCTCAGCGCCACGTTACATTTGTCAGAACGTGATCTCAGAGTCGGGCTTGGGTGGTGAGTTGATCCGTCTCGCCAAGCTTTGGCTCTTCTCTGAGATGGGACTGATGAAACGTATGGGTCAGCGCCATGTAACTCGACGGGACTGCCCTGAGAACGATGTAGTAGGTTTAGGAAGGCGGAGAGTGAGCAGAGGAGAAGCACGATCGGGTTTCAAGCAACGTCAGCCGTCACTTTTCGAGATCTATGTAGGAATTCGTAGCAAAGACAGCTGTGCAGACGAGTATGATATATGATGGACCGGTCTATACATAGCCGTCTCGAGCCCTCTAGACAGACAGCCGAGTTGCCGACGGTGTGTTGTTGGAGGCAGTTTCCGTTCGCAGTCGTGATGGTAACAAGAGAGGATCGAGGCACTGCTTTCCCGCACCCTGGCCCGTTCCAAAGGGTCAACTCAGTCCTTTGTGATTCCTCTTCTACTCATCACCACCATCTCCGTTGCCCCCGAGGGCTCTTTCTCTCTCTCCCCTCCCTTTTGCACACATACCTCTTTTCTTTTCGACCCGCAGGCCGGCCTTTTGAGAGTTTCTCTCTTTCCCGTTTTTAATACTACGCACCAAGATCCCATCCGTACCATCCTCCACCTAACCACAGACAACAATGCCGTCCAAACGGTCGTCTGGTCTTGACTTTTCCGACAAGGCAAACCCAAATCCCTTTGCGGACCAGAATCCGTTCCTGGACCAGCACCCGGATATGCAAAGCTATGCGACGAACGGCTCTTCGCTACTCGCCCGCAACAAGACCGAGCGCCGCCGTCTGCAGGGCCTCCAGCGCTCGAACACGAACACGAGCGGCGCTCGCGTCGCAGTCGTGGCCCCTGAGGTTCCGGACTCGTTCATGCAGCGCTGGAAACTTTGGATGATCAACGAGGGCGGGCGCAGCTTGTTCTTTGGAACGTGGATTGCGCTCCACCTAATTGTCGCTGTCTTTGGGTTCTTTCACTACCAGCTCAAGGACAATTTGAACAATGCGCGCAAGACATTCGGTATCACTTTTGGTACGTTTAATGAGCCTCCTGTTTTATCTCAAGATATTTATATCCATTTTTATTATTGAAAAGCCATCGCTCGTACTGCTGCCCTGGTACTCCATGTCGACGCTGCCATCATCCTCCTACCCGTCTGCAGAAATTTCGTCTCCTTTCTCCGCCGTACCTCCCTCGGCTCTGTAATTCCCTTTGACAAGAACATCACCTTGCACAAGGCCACGGGCTGGGCTATCGTCATTGGCTCCGCGGTACACATCGGCGCGCACATGGTCAACTTTGCCAGGTTCGCCATCCAGGATCCTGACGCGACGAACACCGGCGACCGCATCATCGCCTTCATCGCCGCCAACTTTATCACTGGCCCCGGAGCGACGGGCTGGATCATGACCATCGCGCTGGGCATCATGGCCTGGTTCGCCGTCGAGAAGCGTCGCCGCGCCCACTTTGAGCGCTTCTGGTACTCACACCACCTCTTCATCGTCTTCTTCATCAACTGGCAGCTCCATGGCATGTTCTGCATGATCAAGCCGGACCGCCCACCGTACTGCTCCTTCAACACCATCGGCGTCTTCTGGCGCTACTGGCTCGTTGGCGGTCTCATCTGGATCGGCGAGCGCATCTTGCGCGAGGTTCGCTCCCGCCACCGGACGTACATCTCCAAGGTCATCCAGCACCCGTCGAACGTCATGGAGCTCCAGATCAAGAAGGAGAAAACGACCACCCGCGCCGGACAGTACATCTTCCTCTCCTGCCCCGAGGTCTCCTACTTCCAGTGGCACCCGTTCACACTCACCTCTGCCCCAGAGGAGGACTACATCTCCGTCCACATCCGCGTCGCAGGTGACTTTACGACCGCGCTCTCCAAGGCTGTTGGATGCGACTTTAGCTCGAAGGGCAAGGACGAGAAGGACGATGCGGGAGGCAAGGTCGTTCCCCAGCCGGTCGGTCGCATCATGCCGCGTGTGATGGTTGACGGTCCCTTCGGATCCGCCTCGGAGGACTTCTTGAACTATGAGACGGTCCTCCTCGTCGGTGCGGGTATCGGTGTGACGCCGTTCGCGTCGATCCTCAAGTCGATCTGGTACCGGATGAACAACTTCAACGAATCCAAGCCCACCCGGCTGTCGAAGGTGTACTTCACCTGGGTCATCCGTGACTTTGGCACCGCCGAATGGTTCCACTCGCTCCTGCACGCGATCGAGGAGCAGGACACGCAGAACCGGATCGAGATCAACATCTACCTCACGGCGAAGATCAAGGAGGACGACATGACGAACATCATCGTGTCTGACGTCGGCGCAGAGAAGGACGCGATCACGAACCTCCGCGCGCCGACGCACTTCGGTCGGCCGAACTGGGACCGCGTCTTCTCGTCTATTTCAGATAAGCACCCGGAAACGGACGTCGGCGTGGTAAGTGCATCTCTTTCGATAGTGTTCAAAAGCTAACTGGGGTGCCTCAAATACCAGTTCTTCTGCGGTCCAGCAGTCCTCTCTAGGACGCTGCACAAGATGAGCAACAAGTACTCCAACCCCAAGGGAACCCGGTTCTTCTTCGGGAAAGGTACATTCCATTCTTTTGCCTCTCTTCCCGCGCATTTGCTGAGACGTCCCTTTTCCCACAGAGAACTTCTGATTTATTGTCAGCGTTGCCTGTTCCGTATTCTGTTCAACGTTTCCTAGATTGCTCAGCGCTGCTCGTCCACTCGTTTGTCTTGCTTATTTGTGCTGTAGTCGCTATTTTATTTCTTCTCTCTTCTTTAGTGCAAGAGCGTTGTGGACGTGATGGGGTTATATGGAAGTGGAATTATGATAACATATTGGTGGTATACGTGCATAACCAAGAGAGCATTGTTCCAGGCGCGACTGCCAAGCACATCCTTGGCCGATAGGGGTTGGATTCATCCCAGCAAGCATATTGATTATATTCATACAACTCTCACTCATACATTAGAGCGTGGATCCTGGCCCGGCACCCATCCGTGTCAGCCCTTCCTGTTTCTCGCGCTCTCCCTTCTGATCTAAGGCGGCGTTCTTGGCACCGACGCTGACGCCCGTGGTGCCCAAATGACCAGAGTCGGTGGCACGATCGCCCGTCGCGGAGTCAGCGGCGTCGAGCATGTTGCCGCGGATCTGCTCTCCTATGCCGTGGACGGTTTGGAAAGCGCCCCTGGTTTTCAGTGGTGGTAGTTCCCCCCCCCAATTCAGTTCCGAGTTCGTAAAGGGCGACAGTTCGGGGATGACAGTGCTCACTTGATTTTGCTGCCCACCTCGGAGCCGGCGCTGGCTCCAGTAGTATGAGGGGCGGCGGTGTTGGAAGTGGTGGCGGTGGTGGCAGTGTTGGTTGGCTGCATCGTGGATGTTCTGAGGAATTGTCTAAGAGAGCAGAGGCTCTCAATGGGTTCAGTCTTTATATGATAGCACGGACTGGTCCCCCTTCCAGTGGATAGCTGCCGGATGTCGTCATACAATCCTCGGCTCAACGTCATCTTATGGGGCTCTCAGCGCTCAGGTGTCTTTTTTTACCACCATCTTCGCCTGAACCAGGCTGACAGCACAGAGTATACTGATTTAAAGGCACCAAGGGACAAGATTTACATGGTTTCGAAAATCTTTAGTGTGCTTTTTTTTCCCGCTGATAAACCAAATTCACGATAAACTTCACTTGAAGTGGCAGGGGAGGGAGCCTATTGCATTCAAGTGTGTGACACTTTCCCTCGATATCCGAAGTGGAGCCGACTGCCGAGCCACGATTTTGGGTCTGGCCTCGTTTCTCGGGGTTGTCTTCTCTCCCTTTCCGAGTGGCAGTCCCAAAAATGTCAGACTTGCTCCGGCCGCCTCTACGCGCCCTTGCGTCTTTACGAAACCGATTCGTCTTTATGAATGCCCCTTATGCTAGGAAGCTTCTCTCCAAAGTCAACTTGTTAATTCCATAAGTTCAGCAAGCCTAGACAAGCCATATACAGTTGGCTGAAACCTCTGACTCGGTCGGATCTGCAGTCTGACGGTGCCACTTCGATCCTTGCTTGCTTGATTTCCTTCTGGCGAATTTGGCCATCAGTGTCACCAATTCGGTCTTGCACCAGCAGCAGAGTGAGACTTGGGAGCTAGAATTACTTATTCATGGGAGCATGAGTCCATTTTACCTGCAGCTGTCGCCTCGTGAATGCGAACAACGTTCGTTTTGATGGCGCGGGCTGTCAAGTCAAGTAGCACTGATGGTCAGGCGCATTCTCATTACATCACATTGGGTGGTTCAATGGAACGGCAGTGGCCAGCATCGGACAATGCAAACGTCAGGAATTGACTGTTGAGGGTACATAAAGCGCGCGACAGTGTAGGGCGCTTGCCGTCTCAGAAACCACGACATCCCTCTATGTCAGTTCATCGAAAGCGTACGCTAGGCTGGCTTCTACTCTCGCTATAATGAACGACGTCTACATTCCTCCTCAAGGCTTGCACTTCCGCTTAGTGGACCAGTCTGGCCGCACACTCACACTCCCTACGCGCCGGCGCTCCAACGGCCACGAAGCGAGCAACGTCGTGAAGCAAGAGAAGGGGCTGTTTACGCTGAGACAGGGCACTGGCATGTTGAAAGGACTCCATGCACTTGCGGGCGCCGTGGAGGATGATGAATCCATGCAGATCACGAGACGGAGAGGCAGCTGGTGCAGTAAGGAACAATGGTATGTAGGGACTTCGGGCGATCTGATTAGCATCCATTTCATATGATGGCTGATACATATTCTCTCCCAGTGACTTTGCACTGGAGCCAGTCAACGGCGGAACGTTTAGGCTAGTTAGTCCCACACGACCCCGCGCCTCATCGTCGTCTACAAACTCGTCCATCACATCATCGGACAAGAGCGAGGACGAGGAGAAGGCGGCTGGTATCAGAAACAAAGGCCTACAAGATATTTATGTACAGCTGCAACCCGAGGCAGTGCGGGTAAAATCCATCTCTTGGAGTCTTGAAAAGGCCAAGGTCGTCTCCGCAGAAGAGATTGAGGTCTCCGCGGAAATTACCTCCAGAGACTATGTCGTTCAAGAAAACCATTTTACTTGTCTTACCGGAGTAGCTGACCATACTGCTCGCTTTGAGCGACTCTCTGGCTATCCATTACCAGAAGGTTTCTCACTCGAATGTAAGTGGCACGATAAATGCACTCAGCTGATTGAGATCTGATACAAGCGGATGGTTCGTCGTCACACAGGCGGTGTACCAGTATTTGAGCTCGGCGCTTTCGGCCTTTCGACCCACACCGGCTCAAAATGGGTATTCGGCGAACTCGCAAAATTCAACCGGGTATGGCAAGGTGCTGTACCCGCGAAACATGTCCAGTCGGACGAAGGCAAAAGGCCTCCGAGATTAAAGCTGATGCGCGGCGAACTGGAGGTTCCGTTCAAGCTTGCTCTGGTCTCGACAACATCGGGGACAGAAACGGAGATGCGGGGGCTGTGGAGGGGAACATCAACTTGGGATGCTCGGTTTTGCATTTGAAGCCTTTCTACTATTTCAACATAAATCTGTTTCGAATTTGGATTCCGTTTTACTGTGGCATCGTGGTTGTATTTTTGTACCGTCTCAAAAGCCCATGACACCCTCACTGATCTGCACGATCGCGTGATGTACCACAGTGTACTGGTATCCCACACGCTTCAGGACCGGGTACCCGGACATACGAAGCAATTCCGACTGATGCGGGGTACGTTGCTTGATGGCTGCTGTCATAGCGGCCCTCTTCAGCGACGCATTCTCTTAGAGTGCCCCTTTGCCTTCTTCTACGATAGGAGAAAGTGCTCAGGTTATAAAACAAGACCAACAGAGTCTACTAAAATTAGAATGACTTTGCAGCTCCAAGGAGAAACCGAGGACTCAAGCTCATTATTTTTATTAATTTTAGCTTGGCGATGACCTTCGTTCTTTCACGCTTATATATCTTTGATCGATTTTGCAATGTCGAAGTGGTGTAATTCGCATCTATGTTTCAAAAAAAAGCATGGCTAGGCTCCAAGTTTATGCGAGCAATTGTTCTGACCGAAACTGACGCAGGCACCGCATAGTTGTGGTATATACAACCTCAAACTCTTCAAGGACGGGTGGTAGCTCTTCACTTCCATGCTCAATTTCCGCCACATAGTCTTTGCACTTAGCAGTATTATCGGTGCCGTGCACGATACCAATGGGTCTCAGCTTTTTGGAAGAATATAAGCTCTGGCAACAAGCTTACAGAACTCATGGTCGCTGCTCTTGCACCTAAACTACCTCATGTGAAGATGGTTAGTTGACAAATTGAGTCAATGATTCCAACGATTTAAATTACTTTCCGGGTTATTTTGATTCTCATGCCTTCTTCAACGGCATTTTTGCCCATCCATCAAGCTACCTCAATGGGTCTGCACCATTAAATACCACCGGTGCTGTCGATGCATGTCAGGGTCTTTGCCGAAAACGGAACTAGCCCGCTGTACTACACAGTTGCCCAAGGATCCGACAAGGACAACTTTCTCTGGTATGATGAATTACACCCAAGCGATTAGGTGGGTCACGTACTCGCCCGAGGAGTTACAGATGTTATTCTGAAGGGAAATACTAAGGCCACCCGCTTCTGCTAGCCAATTTTATTTATGAAAAGCGATGTAGTAATGGTGATGGCGAGCTTTACACACTTATACTACTATACAGCATATACTGTAAACGCTGTCTTCGTTCCCGATTATCCTAAACTATGTTTCGTCGACTTTGCAGATAAAGAAGTTAGCAGCCAGGAGTGTCAATCCATGCTTTTGCGCGAAAATGTGGCCGTCCCAACTCCGGCGTTCTTCAAGAGCTGAGCCATGCTCCGGTTCATCGTGGCCAACTTCAAATCCGCCAATGGGTTCTTGAAACAGGAGAAATACTAGGTGCAGCAAAGTTGAGGCCTTATTTATGTTTTAAAAATTATGCATACTTACTATAGCGATGGTATCCAGTGCCAGGACCTGGAGCAGGTGGACGGTATGGTGTTGTGGCAGGCTTCGATGCAAGTGCTGTTTGTCCACCATCGCTGATAACAGAAGAGGATGTAGGCGCTTTCAGGCCTGTGATCTACGCATTATTCAGCTACGATACTTTAAAAAAAAGACTATCCAGTGCAAGACGCACCACCCAATGCCGGAAAGATTTATATTTCGGATCAGCACGCGAGGGGGCGTCAGGATCGAAGAACACAACAGTGTATGTAGGCTCGACATCGCTTGAAGCAGTCGAGTCGGCAGGAATGTTCATAGGGACAATCCTAAAGCTGGGCTCCTCTGCAACATCAGCCTTTTGGAGTTCGTTGCCAAGAAGAGCCTCCTTGTCTCCTGGCCAAGAGACGCTAAGTAAATACGAGGGCGTGAAGGACTCAGGAAGAACATCAGGTATGATTGACGCTTTCTTCAGCGAAGCCGTAACGGATGTAAGAGGATCGATGGTGGTCATGCTTGAATGATAAAATCCGAGTTTGTGGTGGCGTCTGTTCAAGTTTGTTGGAGTCTATTGAGTTTCATGATGACGCTGCTTCAGCTCATCAGGCAGCGAAGCCATTGGCCCTCGGACCGACCGGCCCGTTTGTGTTTAGTTCCAATCCGATGAATTTTGAAGCCATGGTTGCCCATTTACTCTGGTTCACTCCCTACTTCCTGCTGGCGATAATATTTAGCTCTGGCCTACTTTTCTGCGCAATCTCAATTATTTTCTGTTTTAGATTTATTAAAACTTCAGTATTACTTACATAGGGCCATTCACTTTGAGCAGACTTCATAGAACATTTGGAAAAGAAACTACTAGATTTCGCCTCCTGAGATGCCGTCGTTTTCCACTTCGTTACCTCCAACTTCAGCACTTCCTCCTATCCAACATATAAAATCATCTGATCCATCTCTACTCAAAGAAGCGATCAACTACCTCCGAAGTATATACAATCCGCCTGTTCGTGGTACCCGTCGTATTGGTTACCGTCACGTCTATGGACAGCACATCTTGCATACTTTGCCGCATACGCCAATTATACCGAACGCTCTGGCATCTTTCGCTAGCGACACGTTTGAACGCGCACATACACTCAGATGGCTTACTGCTCTCACTACAAGCGAAACGATACCCGAAGACATCGTAGATGAGGCAGCCGCTCTTCTTGCCGCTTGCGCAGGTACCGCATCCGCCGGCGTGGTCACTCGCTCCTACTCCTTCGGAGCTGACGAGGATGGGACCCCAATACTCATCACCCTCGCTGATGCTCCACTTGATAATGACGACTATGCGAGTGTTGGCGCACAAACATGGGGAGGAGCATGTGTACTTGCCAACTTGTTCGCGGACGCGCCGGGTACTTTGCTCCCAACACCATCGTCTGGGTCGCCACCCTTACGTATCTGCGAGCTCGGTGCAGGAACAGGGCTTGTAGGCTTTGCACTCATGCGGATTTTACAAGCCAGGGCACAACCAGCTCGTTTGGTAGCAACAGACTTTTACCCGGGCGTGCTGGAGAACTTGCAAAGAAATGCGGAGGCAAACTTTCCTTCAAACAGTGAAGAGCCTCTTGCACATGGCGATTCTGGTGTACATACCCCGAAACTGGTCTCGGTCGAGTACCTGGACTGGGCTGAGCTTGCTGGTCAGAATGAAAAGGAAGAAGGAAATACGTTGGGCCTTGCCGAATCTCTCGGTGCACCGTTCGACATCCTTCTTGGTGCAGACATTGTCTATGAATTACCGCACGCGCGTTGGCTGCATGACTGCGCCGCCCGCTTGTTACGTCATCCGCGTACAAACAACCATGGAATGTATCCGTCGCGATTCCATCTGCTTGTCCCACGGCGTGCAACACATCTACAGGAAGTCAACGCAATAGAGCAGGTTTTCGCCTCGGTGAGGGAGGACCAAATGGGCGATGAGAACGAAGGGGTACATTTGAAGATTGTTAGCAAAAATATTGTGGTATGCGAGGCAAACCAAGGGGAGGACGAGGTAGTAGAGTATGAATACTACCAGATTGGGTGGAGCTAGATATGGGACTTATTAGGTGGGTTACCTGTTGAATTCCTAGAAAATGGCTTGACCTGACATGCCGTCCCACGATCTAGTATGTAAATTGGCGTTTATAATAAAAAAAAGGTTTTAGACGTGTCTGCTATCAAGCGTTTTACCGGATTACTTCAATCCAACCCTAGAGTATCCCAGACCATGGAAGAAAGCGTACATCACAGAGAGTAAAGCGATAGGAAGTATTAGGCAAGAAAGACATCATCTATCGTACATATATACATGATTACATTTCATAGTCCGTCGGCCTCAGTTGACGTTGAAAAGAGAGCTGCTCTGGGGGTCGTAGCAGGTCTGACTCTCAGTCGGGATGATTCCCTCGAGCAAGCAGACCGGAGAAGATGGAGAATTGAGCAATGCCATGAATTCAGCGACGTCTTTGTCCTGGAGAGGAGGTAGAGTGCTTAGAGATGAAGTTGAATGGGTCATTGAGACGTCTGGGAGCGTGTAGGGGTGGTGGAGCCCATTAGATCCTTGATATGTAGGGCTCACGCCATTCGTCACGCCATTCCCTACTCCATTGCTCATTCCGTTTGTCGGGAAGGCATTACTATAACTGTTTGCTGTGGTGAACGGGTTTGAAATGTTCATTTGAGAGAAGCTGTCCCTAGAAATGCTTGGTGAAAGGCTCGAACCACTTGGGGGCGAGAAACGATTGGGGGCGTTGAAGCTGGTAAGTGCTGCATTGGTGCCAATGCCGTTCACGTCCATGAAGACATCGCCATACATCATCGTGTCGTGGTAGGACGCAAAGTTAGATGTTGCAGGAGATACTGGAGATGCCGCGGGATTAGAAATTGAGTCATCGGGACTGGGCGCATGTCCATTCAGTGCGGCGCCAACACTCGGGGACCTGGCCTTGGATGTCGTCTTCTTGCGTACAGGCCGCACCCATGGTGGGCGACTACGATTGGTGTCTTGTGGCTTTGTTGATGACGTGTCAAGAGGAATTTGTGTCACTACAGAAATATTAGCGACCTGTGTTTCGTATGAAACATTGTAGCTCTTACATCGACAAAATTCCTCCATCATGTCCGTGGAACGCATGCCACAGATGTATCGTCCGCTGAAGCGGCGAAGTAAACCAACACAAGAGCGGAGGGCCTCCATTGCACTTTGTTGAAGCGGCTGTAGATCTTCTGCCTGTGTATTCAGGAAGATTGCAACAAGACTACGTCCAGCCTGCGTGAGCTGATGTATAACGTGGACTCCATCTATGGCGGGCCTTGAATTAATGAGGATGGATCACGCTGTTGATTATTACTCACAATAGGTCATTAAGCCGCGAGTGGCAACATTTAAATGAGCTCCCACAATTTGCAAGGCACATGCATGAGCTGCCTTGAGGGCTTCCTTTTCGGCGGGACTCTGATCTGTAGACCCTTCGATTGTCCTCTGAGCGACCAGAGCGGAGAAACGGTGTCTGTGTATGAGCATGCGGACATACTGCTCAAAGCAGAGTAGCCTCTCTGCTTGCGTCACGCGAACAACGTCTTCACTACTCATCGTCTCTGGCGTGCAAGCCCAGTGAACCGGAACGGAATGCGTCACCTCGTCCAACAGGGCTTCTTCATCTCGGAGTTCCTGATTGTGCTTGAAACCTGACAATAGTGTGGTCGCCTTACTCAAGAACGGTTTCGAACCATCGAAGTGCGGACGCAGTGGTGGGGTATCCAGTACGAGCTCGAGCACAATCGCTAGGCGAATCATGCAAATGAATGCGCTCATGCGGCTCTCCGTGCCTTCGGGCTGAGTCCCGATGCGATCCCGAGAAATATACTCATCGTCAACCACACTGGGTTCTTCAACATCACAGTCACGTAAGCGAATCATTGGCGGCCTTCCGAAGTGGGCACTGAAAAGACAACATTTGAGTAACTCCTGGCGGTAAGAGGAAGAAAAGCGACTAACCTGGCCTGCTTATCCCAGATATAGATGCACCAGAAGGTACGCTTACGGGTCTCATCTTCAACCTGATCGAAGTAATCATATTCGTCGACCGACCGGTGTAATCCTGCATCGATGCTGAGAGTCACCGCCTCTGACAGGAGAGCAAGGGCCTTGGAAAGTTTCCCGTGTCCGATCGCATATACCCCAGCAACGAACACTGCCTGGATGGTGTACAAGGTTGGACGATCGGCTGCGGGCAGTCCGCGCAAGCGTTGGAAGAGTTCAAACCATTGGGTACCTGCTGAGATGCCGTCCTTAGGATCCGTGCGCACCCGAGGATCATCAATGTGGCGGGACGATAGGCAACACACGGCAACGATGAAAGATACGAATCCAGGTTCCTTCCACATTTCTGGTGTGCCATAGTCCTAAAATAGCAAGAGAGATGGTCAGCATTCACTCTTCGGAGCCCCGTAAACCCCGAGGCTGACCTGAAGAAATGTGGGGAGATGCAAAAACGGCATCAAATAATAGGACGTGGACATGAAGCAAGTGACGAGACTAGAAGCAATTTTTAAGAAGTCTAGATCTGTCAGACTGAATGCCAACAAGCGAAAGACACGCACGCATCCATCAGACTCGGTTCTATCACGGACGTTACCGTTTTCCACATCGTTTCAGGGTCCACATCAAGGCGCTGGGGACTACGCTCAGGGAACCAACTGCTGTCCGCTGAGGGCATGCCGTCTTCTTGTGGCGCACTGCGGGTAAGGACCAAGAGGTCCAGCAGTGGCAACCCTGACGTCTCCCCCTGCCAGCGTGTGAAACCTTTGTCGTCAAAGTAGAGGTAAGAAGGGGCAATTGAAAGCCGCGCCGAGTCCTCAACGAGTTGATCAATAGCAGTTGACGAACTGGGGTCTCTCTTCTCAGACCCCGGACCACGATTCGGGGCAAACCGAGAGGATGGATTTGTGAGGGGAAAAGTGTTCAGCGAGGGAGGTGGAACGCCAGTGGGCAGGGGCAAAGAGAGAGACTGAAGGGATAGAGGAGGTTGCTGTGGCTGCGATTGCGATTGCGGCTGTTGTGTAGGCCCTGACTCCGCATTCTCGCTCCAACCTGCGGGAAGAGGTGTCCCATTGCTGACAGCAGCAAAGACCGAGGGAGGTATGGCCTGGATCAGTGTCTCAAGCTGGCGCATACGATCCTCCAAGGTTTTAGTTTTTCTGGTTAACTGTGAGTCAGATGAAGAGACTACGGTACGCGAGCAAACGCTCACTTTGACTTGTGCGGGTGGGAGCGTTTGCCCGTTTCTTCGAACGTGCATTCTGAGCTGGATGATTGACAAGCCTGACAGGGGTGACCCTCGTCGCAGCGAATTCTCCTTCGACTACAGAAGAATCTCCGTAAGCCTCGAGCACTGGAAGAGGTAAAAGTCGCATTCGAACTCACCGGCACCGGTCACACGCTCTAGAGTCGCAGGTAAGGGTATTAGGGGGCGAGGTTACATCAAACGAATAGTTGAGACATGCCTGCTGAGCTTGAACCGTCTGTCCTTCAGAGAGAAGCCACCGACGTGCTTTTCAGAGTCGTCGCTCGTCGTCGTTGGCGGCATCCTGTGTTCATGAGAGGCAGTGCCTGGCAAGGTGTGGGGTTAAGTCAGAGAGCGGCGGGCGACCGGCTCTTGGTGCCGGAACGGAATCGGAACCAGAGTTCCTGCGCGCGCCGAGGCCAAATCGAAAACCCAACGGCCGGATGCACATCTGACTCAAATCTAGATTAATTTGTATTTTCTCTTCTGTTTTTTTTTTCTGCGCATTGCTTCTATTCTAGGGCGTGACGTGTGTAGGGAATGAAGAAAATTATTGCTAAATAAAACAGCCGGTTATTGCATATCCACAAGGGGCAGAGTCCAAAAAGAAAAAGGAGACAGGAGGCAAGTAACCCAAGCACAAAAAAAAAAAAAAAACACGCATTACAGAGCACGTCCTCCTTGCCAGCTTTCAGGTCGATCGTGAGACTGCCCGGGCGGAGGCAGATATGTAGGCGTAGGCTGACCATCGCTACCACTGTACTCACGGGCGGTTGCCCAGGAGAACTCGCTTGCACGGGACAGATCTGTGCGATCTGGTGGAGGGCTTAGTGGCGTGGCGTTGCCTGGGCGGGCGGTCATCTCGTAAGAGTGGCCGCTCGCATCAGTCGGTTCAGCCAGATGGGTGCCGTGCGGGGAGCCGGTTGATGTAAAGGTTTGTCCCATGGGGGAAATTGAGTTTGCTTTGGGGTATGCGGGGCCACCAGTCGAGTTATCCAACGGGTGTGCGGGTATTCTATACTGAGCCGACGGCAGAGGTGACTGAGCGGGGATCATCGAAGCAGAGTAGAACGACGGATCGGGCGATGGCGCGTGGGCGAGAGGAGAGTTGGACGTAGGCGTCCGGGTATTCTTAGGGTCCACGAACAAGTATTGCGCGTCGTTGTCTTCGGTGAGGCCGAGTGGTAGAGGTGTAGTGTTTGGGGGTGAAGGGGCTTCGACAGGAACGTGGAGAGGTGACGTCCCGGGACTGGCCATGTGCACCGGATGGTATACTGGTTGATCGTGTTCGGACCTGGAACGAAGATGCGGCGAGGCCAGTATTGGTGCTGCCTCCAAACTCGATGTGTTTTTGTGTGCGCTGCGGTGCTGGATGCCTAGCCGATCTTTGAGGTCGCCTTTGACCCACATCTCGCGCACAATGTCCCTATCGAGGGGCATGTACGAGGTTGAAATAAATTTGACAAGAACGCGCGGTGCTAGAAGAGGAAGCCCCTAATGAGAAGGTATTAAGCTTCCGCGAAATTTGTGAAACTTACTTAGTGCAATGGCAACAGATAGAAGCACAGCAGCCCAAAAAGTGACACCCCCGAATAAGATAGTCGCTTCGTCCACAAAATCGGGACTCTCGAAGTACGAATAAATAACAATCCAAATAACCATCACTAGGGACGAGCCAATGACTACAATCCACGTGATAATGGTCCAACTTATAGCCGGTCAGCAACTGAAACTCAATTAAGAGAGATGCTAACTCACTAGCGTGTGTTTATGCCCACGTAAATGTTGGCCGTAAAGATAGCCGCTACAGACACGGTAGTACCAAAATCAGCGAGAGAGTTGATATCACGGCCGTTCCAGGAAGTTGGTAGGCCGGTTGTCCAAATCAGGTACGGGATAAAGTAGACGATCGCAGATTGGTAGAGACCGTCGGCCATGTACACCCAGAACTTGGTTCGAGTATACTCCAGGCCTCTGATGCCGCGAACATAGAGCTGAGGGAAGGCAAGAGCGGCTTTTGCGTTGATGTCCTGATCAAACGCTGTGATGCAAAACAGTCAATTGATTGAGTCACCATAAGCTTTGATGGAAACACGCGTACCGCCAAGAACAATCACAGGCAGAGACGTAAAAACAAGGTTGCAAAGCAAGATGAATGTGTACTGGTACAGGTAAGTCGCGTCGAAGCTGTGAAAGGCATAAGCGAGGGTTATGGGAAAGCATATGAGGAGATCACCAACCTATTCCAAGGAAGATACCAAAACATAGCAAATGTCCAAATTACGTTCTGTTGCCACGCTCAGCATTTTATGACTCTGGTACTTGAGGTAAGTGACGTTACCTTGTAGAAGAAATTACTGTGCATGTCCGCGATGCGCTGATAGGACCAGCGGCCGTGTACGAGAAGGAGCTTTGTCAGGAAACGGAACTGGCCAAACGCGTAATCGGCCGACATGGCCGCCTGCGAACCCTCGAGACCGAACAAACCACATCCGATGTTGGCTTCTTGAATCATCGCAACATCGTTCGCACCGTCTCCGATTGAAAGAGTCATGGCGCTTCGGCCTTCTTTGACCTAAGAAAAAAAAAAGGTATCAGTGTACTGAAACAGAGCTTCTAAGAAAAGGAGCACCACTCACCAGCTTGACAGTCATCGCTTTCTGGGCGGGCGAGACACGGCAGCACACAACCGTCTCACACTGCGTGCCCAAGTTTAAGAACAGTTGCTTCAGTTCACCATCGAGCGCATAACGAAGCGTGTCGCCATCGATGACGACAGCGAAAGAAGCCTTCGCGTTGGGCAAGAAACCTCGCGTTTTGGGGTTGAACGACGGTGGGCCTAGCACAGAAGCGATTTTGTTCAGACCAGCTTCGATCTGCAGACGGGCTGAGTCAGGGTTGTCGGCAGAGAGAATCATAATTTCCATGTCGCTCTTGAGAAGGTTGCAACTGAAACCAATTTCGATCGCGGTCTGAAGCTTATCGCCTGGAAGGAGCCATCACGCTCAATAGGTATTTCAAATCGACGAACAAATAGCTCACCAGTGAGAATCCACAGCTTGATTCCGGCCTTGTGGAGCTGCTCGATTGCTTCAGGAACGCCCTCCTGTAGCTTGTCCTCCAATGCCGTGGCCCCAAGAATGGTCAACGAGTGCTCGACCTGCTCGTTCGCCTTGTCGATCTCCTCGTCGCGGTCCTTGATCGCCGCCGTCGCGTTATCGTACACTCGAGACCAGTTAAAGTACTCCTCCTCGGTAAGATACCGGTATGCAATACACAGCGTGCGCAACCCTCCGTTCGCGAAGAGTTCCATGTCCTTCGACGTCTGCTCCTTCAACGCCACATCGTGGTCCGCCGCCAGGCGCTGATACATGACGCTATCCGCGCCCTTACAATACAACACAATTCTCCCTTCCGGATTGCGTACGAGCACGCTCATGCGCTTGCGCGTCGAGTTGAACTCGAGCAACTTCAACAGCTCGTACCGTTCCGGCTGGCCCATCACCTCAATCTCGACATAGTCCTTCGTCCTGTTCACGAACGGGAAACCGACGTCCCGCGCGGCCGCCACGAGCGCCGCCTCATCTGGCGACTCCGCCTTGTAGTCCGTCAAGAACGGCTTGCGCTCGGGCTCAGGCCGGTCGGCGAGGACGGAGTGACAGACGGCAAGAGCGCGGAAGAAGGCGATTGCGTGCGCGCGCTGCGGGCGGGACCGGTCGGCGAGGTCGTCGGCGAGCTTTGGGTCGATGAGCGTGAGCTTGTCTGTGCGCGCGTATCGATTCTTGAACGCCCGGCTCATCTTCTCTACCATCGTCGTCTTTAGGTTCGCAAGGTGCTCCCGCTGGGTCTCGGGGTCCATGAGGTCTGTCCGCCCCTCGCGCGCGGCCGCGCCACGTTGAGCCTCGGTGACGCCCTCGCCGTAAACGACACCGTGGATGGAGCACTTTTGAAACTCCATCACGTTCTGCGTGAGTGTGCCCGTCTTGTCGGAGAAGATGTACTCTATTTGTCCCAAGTCATCGGAGATGTTCCACGTTTTGGGAACGCAGGCGGTGTCAAAGGGGGCATAGTACATGTCAATGTCCTGAGAGATGAAGAAAGCCTGGATCGTCTTGACAATTTCGATGGAGATGTACAGCGAAATGGGGACGATGTTTTGGAACGCGATAAGGGCCGAGCTAGAGCATCGTCAGTACTAAGACTCAAAGGGCGAGGTGGATGCTTACACAAAAGTGACAATGGCATTGACGACATGCGAACTGGACGCCTCCGAACCTGCTTCAAACACATCTCTGCTCGTGTCCGTCTTTTTGTCGTCCATACCCGACGCGATGGCGGTGATCGTGCACATGAGGATGAGGATGATAAAGTTCATCACCACGTTGAAGTTGGTCTCCCTCTCAATCTTGCTCCGCTTGGACGGCGTGGCTCCACCGTTGAGCATGATCTTCGTGTCCGCACCGGTAAAGACGACGAGGCCGATGATCCACTCCGTGTTCCGGACGGTGCACCCGCGGAGCAGGAGCTCGTTGATCGTCACCGACTCCTGTTTCGCCTCACCGCTCCTCGGATCCTTGTACCTCAGCACACCGTTGTACAGGTACAGGTTCGCGTGCGGGGGCTCTGAGTCGAGGAGGAAGGAGGAGCGCTCGACGTCCGCCTCGGACGTGATGTGCGACGTCCCGCGGACGGACTTGCGCGGCTTCAGGTTCGTCTCCCCGTCCAGGTTCTTCGTCTCGAGGTAGCACAACCCGTCCGCGTCCGAGGTGGAGAGGACGACGATGTCGGCCGGGACCTGCTCGTTCTCCCGGAGGAGGACGATGTCGCCGACCTCGAGCTTCTTCCAGAGCGTGCGTTCCCAGCGCGCGACCCCGCTGATCCGCTTGTTCAGGTCCACGACGCCCGTGCGCGAACCGAGCGCGGAGGCGCCTGGCAGCGTCGGCGTGCTCCACTCCCCGGAAGGGCTCCCGCCGATCGTCATCTCGGGCGAGTCGTGTGCGGTGGTGGTGGTGAGCGAGGCGATGCTCGGCTGCCCGACGCCGGGCGGGTACGTGTGCGAGTCCACGCTCTGGATGTCCTCCAGCCGGCGGAACTGGCTCAGGCTCGCCGTGCTCTCCGCGGGGCCGCGCACGGAGCTGCCCATGCTCGTCCGGTCGTCCCCCTGCTTCTGGAGCACGATCTGGTGGCCCGCGCTCGCCTCCTTCTCCCGCAGCTTCCGGACGCCCTTGGTGACCTTCCCGGGCGCGTTCAGCCCAAGCAGCTTTTCGAACCAGCTCCGCGGGTCCGTCGGTTGGTTGACGTTCCGCCACTGGGAAAGCTTCGTGCTGGCAGAGTTGTTGACCTCTTCGTCGAGCGTGGCACGGCGGTAGTCCTCCACGCCGTCTTTGATGGCGGTGACGACGAGGATGAAGACGAGGGGTAGCATAGATATCTGACCATTGGCGGCACCGAAAACGGGAAACACTGAAGGGGGGAGGTTGATAGTTTCAGTCAGTTTGTGGGCGGATTTGAAAGACGATATCGGAGAAACGCACCTTGTGCCACCACAAGCGCGAGGAAGTAAATGTTGGCTACACGTCGAAACTGTTCGTACAAGTTCTTAGGGATAAATGTGATAATGGTGTATTCTGGACGCGACATATATGCTTCAGTTTTTTTTTCGTACAAGAAAGAACTTGTCTCGGACACGCACTGCTAGTCCGAACTTTGTTTCGAAAGTATCGTGCGACCGGCTCGCCGGTCTGATCGACCTCGGACGCGGAGAGCGGCATGTTGACGTACACGTTCCTCCTCTCTCCCGGGATCTGCGTGGACGCTGCGGCCTCGGAGACGATGGAGGGCGCGATCGACGGCGCCTGCTGCCTCTTCTTCTCCTCGTTCCGCCTCCGGAAGAAGTGGGCGCGGCGGGTCTTCCGCCTCCGCGCGCGGTCCTCGACCCGCACGGACTCGGCGATGGTCGAGTGCGCGGTGCGGACGGTGCGCAGCCGGAGCTCTGGGTCGATGTTGTCCGCGTCGTCGTCGGCGTCTGTGCCCGGTGTTTGAGGGTGTCGTTTGAAGAAGGACATGATGGCGGGCGGGCGGAATGGATGACCAGACGTGGATTAGTCGTTCGCGTGTGCAGGTGATGCGTGGCTGGGGGGGGGAGGGGCGAGCTGAAGGGGGGAGGTGAGAGAAGCCAGGCGAATGTTTGCCGAGATGAACGACAGGGACGACGAGGAGAGGGAGAGGAAAGAGGAAAGGGGAGGAAAGGGGAAGGGAAAAAAGGGTAAATGTAAGGGGTGTTTAGGTCTGGAAGCGAAGAGGATGAGGAGAAGAAGAGGATGGCTGGCAACCTGCGGCCGAACGAGAACGGGCGGGCGGGGTTGCCGAGGCGGTGGGAGATGGGAGACGCGGTGATTGTCACTGTCAGTGTGTGTATGCGCTTCGACCGGCCAAGACCACCGACCAGCGTCCTCCGCGCGAGCCACCACCGCTTCCTCTCGGCGGGCGCGGCGCGTGTCCATCATAACGCACAATTTGGTTCTTACCTATTTCGGTACATTCCAGTGCATGGCTGCCTGCCCCATCATTAAAGTAACACAGCCAATACTGCGCCTGTTTCACGTACCCTCTCTCTTCAGCTATTTTTTTTTTAAAAAAAAAACTGCGCTTTCACCTCTCCTTTGACTCAGCGGCGGACGTCAACTCACGATCACTCACGGTCGGACCCGCCCGCAGCGGCAACGGACGTATTTCCGAAACTGATACATAATCTCTGATGTATAATCCGTAGCCTATTACATCGCGGTTTAGGAGTGGGTGTCGTCTTCTGCCAACTCGTCATTCTATTCTGCATTCTCATGAGAAACTCGTTCGATGCAGTCAAACAGACGAAGGTGCATAAGTAGATACAGACGAACCCCGAGCTGGAGGAAGGCATGCAAGAAGCACCCTCACCAATCAGCGACTTCCGTGGTCGACTCGCACGTGACTTTCGCGTGCTTCCAGTCTCCTTGCTGACGCGCCCAGGATGAGTCTCAGGCTGCCGGCTTCCAACTGTAAATGTGGCCGCGTGTACGGACGGCTTGAGCAAACCGCCAAGAATAAACCAGACTCTGCATACGACCCCAGTATCCTTCGTAAAAATTCCGTACGTATCAGAAAGCTCAAGGGAAGAACCGACCCTGGGAGGTGACAGGGGATGATGACAACTACATAGGAGCCCGATGAAACGGTTTGATTGACGAACCCTTGGTGAAACTTGGAATTGGTATTCCCCGCACAAACTCTAAATCAAGCCTTGTGTTCATTAAACTTGGCTTAAACATCTATCCAGCGTACACTCTGTTTCAAAAAAAAAAAAAAGTAAAGTACAGTACAACCGTTAGAGATCGGACCTTAATAACATAGCAGGAACCATATCATGTTCTGTACAAAAATATCTGTAGGCTAGGGCGAACAGAAGCAAGAGACTCCGGATTACGAAGAAAGTCCGAGTCACCAAAGGTGTTTGTCCTGCTCAAAAATAGTACGGGTGTCAGACCTGGCAACTACAGTCGTACGGAAATGGAACGCACAGGTCATTTCGGCAAAGCAAAAGCTCGGGACAAAAGAAGGCGCCAGTCATCGAAATCAAAGCTTGGCCCGCAATCTCATCAACGCCTTTCCCAGTTCGTTTCTTCCTTTTCCGTCAGCTCCAATTCCCCAGAAAGCATCCACCTATTGTTGTCATATTTCGGTTTAGATATACGAAGAGAACAAACTGGATCATGAACGCAGACGTACTGGGCTATCCTCTAGGAGCTCCCGGTCCCCGGTGCCTTTGAGACGCCATCTCAGCTCAGGGTGTTGAGTAAACTTGGCGCGCAGAACCTCGTCCATCACGCTGACATTGACGTCGAACCAATCGGTCCTTTGCAGCCTCTTCAGCCGCGACGCCTCATTAAGCGCTTCCCGGGAGCTGCGAAGGTGGCGGATGCGCTCGGCGAGCTCCGGATGCTTCGGAAGAAACTTGTGGGCTTGGAACACTAGATAAGCGATGGTGTGAGAAATAACCGTATCGTTCAAAGAAAAAAAGGGGGGACTTTACAGTGTTCAGCCGTGGGGTACATCATCCCGTTGTGCTCGATTGCATGTGGAGAGAAATTTGTGAACCTATGGAAGCTTGAGTTGTATCAAGGCCGAGCACGAACGTTTCAAACTCACTCATAGTAGGGCTCTCCACGTTTGTAAAAGTATATAGGGGACTTGTTGGTCCTATATTCTGGTGCCTCTGACGTCGTGTCGTCATGGTGCTTATGCGGATAAGAGGCAGCTTGATGCGTTGTTGTGTCTCTTTTGAACGCCCCGGGAACTTGAAGTGTAGAAATATTCTGCGCTACTGTGTCTTTGGTTCAAAATGGGACTAGGGCAAACGATAATGCTTAAATCTCTCACTGTCGTCGGACATTGGGCAATCTACATCCATTGAGTTGGACGCACGTAAGCCCCTTCGTTCTAAACGCCGAGCCTGACGTGAAGTTCGTGGAGAAGTCGAGGGATAAGGCTGCGCTCGGTCGGACATATGGTCGTACCCTATAAGCATTCATGTAAACGGCGGCAAAGATTCTGAGTATCCATTCTACAAACTATAATCTCGATGATCTCGCCCGTCGAACGAATGTGCTCTGCGACTCCTCCGAGGGCGGTCAAGGACGTCAGTTTCGTCGACTATAACTGTCTCTTGCCATGTTGAGGACGTAACCCAATCAAGGCGCAGAAGATTGTGAAGTCCCATGACAGGCGGGCAAGAAATACACCTTGGACGCAGTTTGATCGACAGTTCAGAAGTTATCGTCTCCAGTGGTGATCGTTCAGCGGAGGAAGCGAGCAAGGAGAGTCCCCCCTTGGCAATGGGAAATTCAATGGGGCACGCCCGCGTAAGTAGTGGGTACCTCGCGCGTACCCCGGATCGGCCAGTGTGCCTCTCACACATTGAACCTCTACCACGAGCATACGATATCATGCTTCACGCTGCCATGTCTAGACTCGTCATCGACGCTCAGTGCAAGTATCCGGGCTGCCACAAGCTTGCGTGGTGCAACCCAAGTGGCACCTACTCAGACTACTGTGGTAAAGCCCACCGTGATGCAATGGTCAATGGTCATGTCACTGCGCCGCGCGGTGGTCTTTGCCAAGTCAGTCAACTTTGGGATTGAGGGATTTCCTCGAGCACGTCATCTCACTTACTCAGAACTGCGGCGTTCGCCCCGTTTATGTCGAAGGAAACACAAGTGTGTCATATCCTCTCGTAGCAGTAGTCCTTATTCGCGAGCCCGACTCACCATGTCATCCAGCCCACAACTTCTGTGGGATTAGCTGTGCTAGATC
This sequence comes from Waitea zeae, assembly GCA_037855215.1. NCBI lineage: Eukaryota > Fungi > Basidiomycota > Agaricomycetes > Corticiales > Corticiaceae > Waitea > Waitea zeae. The sequence goes on along the minus strand of JAZHGK010006337.1, from coordinate 28,032 downwards.
ATGGCAAAGTCGCCGCAATTCAGATGGTGCTGCCAGAAGTTCAAGACAGTCAACCCCAGATGCGCCTAGGCCGACATGTCGCCTTGCCAACTGCGAAGAGCCTGTTTTTGTAGGGCCTGAAGGGGCTATGTCACAGTTTTGCTCAAACAAGCATCGCCGGTGAACCACAATGGTGCCGCACCCCAGAAAACGACCCTTCTAATATGCTAGTTTTAGACTTGCCGTGTCGACCGGAAAAGCGGAAGCCTGTTTTCAGCGAGTATCAAACTAACTGTCTATTCCTGTGATAAGAGCTTATATTCGGGCACAGATGTCATCAACTCCCGAAGCAAGTGGTCGACGACAAGGAAAGCGATTTTTGCTCCAAAGTGTGCAGTGATGCCGCCATCCGGGATGGCAAGTAGCTTGATAATAGCTAGAGGATTGCACACATGTTAACTGATACCTCTGCCCAGCCCCAAAGTTGTTCCCTGTTCCTCGTACACATAAAGCATACGACAATGGCAAGTTCACAGGGATTACGTTTACAAATAACACAGCGCTGACGAACATTCGAAGTTTCAAAGCAATTTCGCGACCAATGGCTGCACGCTCCTGCAGCAGTCCCAACTATTCACCGGGTAAGTTCTCCTCTCCTTGGTCCTCGTTCAATTTAGACATATCTCCAGATCTGGAAAATATACGTCGATAAGGATCTCAACGACCAATACGTGAAATATAGGTATGGCGTATTGTCAAACTAACATATACAGCAGAGCGCTTATCACAGAACTAGGCTCGACGTTGAGCGTCGTACTAAAATCACTGGCGCAAACGTCCGGCGCCGTTTCCACGGAACTAAAAGAGCATGTAGACTGGGTGACAACGAGAGGGCGAGAAAACCCTGCAACAACGCAGGCTGTTCCCTCTGTAATGTCATTCGTGTGAATAGAGCTAACCTTTCTCTCACGGAAGTACTTCCTAATGTCACTCTTGCAGACATCGTTCCAAGTTACTCGCGCTCAATCGAACATAATGTTTGGCCGCTTTGGACGTGGTATCTATACAACTGCTACTTCGTCAAAGGTAAACAGTTGCTATTTGGCTTCCATTTCATTGACCATGAATCTGTCTAGGCCAACGATTACGTCCAAGAACTCGGGGGATCTCAATTTAAGGTTATGCTTCTCAACCAGGTTGTCATGGGTAAAACAATCAAACTTACGCAAGATAGCACGAGCCTCACTGCAGTAAGCATTGGTCATCATATCGTCATGGGCCACTTTCTTACCGAGAGTTAGCCACCCAACGGATATGATTCTGTGGTTGGACAAGTAAGCAGCCCAACCCGCCCATGATTTAAGCTCGGCTGATCGCGCGCAGCCTGCTGCAGGAGGTGCTTTGAATTACGATGAAGCAGTGGTGTACAACGTGAGCTTCTTAATTCCGAAATCCAGGATCCTTGCATTAAGCATGCCATCACAGGATAACGCTATCCGACCTCTCTTCCTTGTAGTATATAAATAATATCAGCAAGTGATGATAGAGCTCGCATCCTCGATATTCATTTCTATTCACTTGTTGGTAACTCTGTAGTTTTTGGTCGCCTTGAATAATAAATCTGTTCTGTTGTCCTTATATTGAGTACTTGGTTTTATTTGCCTGGAAATTGTCAACGACGATCATCCTACATAACAACCTGTTATTCTCCCAGCCAAAATTAAATTAGGTGCACAAACCATGGCCGCGAGAATGGGCCTTATCGGACCCGATCATCATCCTACCTCTCTTTAAACCCTCAGACAACTAATGGCACACCAGCTTAACGCGAACACCCCCATAGCTTCGAATCCACCTCCGCTATGTAGCTATGGAGAGTGCACAAGAACTGCGCACCAAAACACTGATGGATCCTATTCATCTTGGTGCGGAAAGGCCCACCGCGATGCAGCCAGGGATGAAAACGCCTCAGCTTCGACAAGCCGGGACAGTGGTCTTTGTCAGGTCAGACAAAACAGTTGTGATACTATTTACCATTCTACTATACCTTCAGCAAAACTGACGGGCTATTTTTTGTTTTTCTTCCTTTGATAGAATTGTGGCGTGAAGCCAGTATATGTGGACAGTGAACACGGTAGAGCACTTTGTACCTCTCATATATATACGAACATTGCGAATTGACAGCAGCATCCTCCCAGTGCATAATTTCTGTGGTCGCACATGCGCTACAGAATTTAATAGCAGAAGCAACAATCAAACCGGTTTCGGTAGAAACTCTGCAGTAATGGCACCAGGACAATCCATCCAGGTTAACACGATTCCGGTTGCAAATTGCGCCTTTGAAGGGTGTCTACGATCCGTTCACGTATCGGCGAGCGGAGTCAAAAGTCAGTTTTGCTCAGATAGACATCGACAGTATGTTGACATATAAAGAAAGGCATATCAACATACTGATACACTGAACTTAGTGAGGCTGTTGTTTCGGGACAAGCGGAAGCTTGCTTGTTGTAAGCTCTACGGATTACTTCCATCATCATTGGCTTCTTTGCCAATCGTATACTTTCAGATGCATGTATTATCCAAAAGCGACAGTAAATGGCACAGAGAGCGATTTCTGCTCAAGAAGATGCTACGACGATGTTCTTTCGGCTAGTAAGTTATTCGTTCTCCCTTTCGATCTGATATTTACATCGTACAAAAGCGCCTATTTTACTTGACATTCCAAACGGCTTCAAAGAATTCAAAGACGGTAAGTGAACCGTACCTGATTAAATTTGGTGAAAGTTGTCTCATTATGAAATGATTTGTTTAGTTAAAGACCTGTTTGAGTTACAGTGGAAGGGCGATGGTACTCTGCCACCAATTCACAAGGTTTTTACACCCTTCTTGAGTCTACCAAATAGTAGTCAACATTAGCGGCCAGATTTGGAAGATTTACGGGAACAAAAGTCTGAATTATGACTGGTCTCGATACAAGTTGGTACCTGTATATTTGCTTGCTGTAGCACAATCTCACCTCCATACGCTCTTAGGCATATTGTCGAACAACAATCCAAAACACTCGGTGGTAATGTCCAGAAGAGGTTCTATGGAACTGAGAGGGTGTGTAATCTAGGTGATGACGAACGAAACCGAGAGTTATGCGACAGCAACACGTGCCCCCTGTGCAACACCATCCGAGTAAGTCTTTGTTTGTTCGTTGAAAGCCTTACTCGTCAACACTAATGTTTACAGTCATCTTTTGCGACAAGTCAATCTGGCCGTTTTGGACAAGGAGTGTACACTATGTCAACATCATCCGGAGTACATTTCCAGCCACTCGATTTCTTACCTATTCTCACGTAGTACCTTCAGAGCGATAAATATGCAAAAAGTAGTACCGGCTCTCCGTTGAAGGCGATTCTGCTTAATGATGTAGTCATGGGGAACATCAAGGAACTTGTAGCAGATGACCCATCGCTTACGCAGGTAAGTTGCTGCTTTGAATGCGTGTTGGAAAGTAGTCTTATCCCATAAGGCTCCACCAGGTTATGATGCTGTTATTAGCGAACCTACAGCCGCCGTGTACTCTGTAAGTCTCTTCCCCCCCCCCCATTGGATTGCTTGCCACAAAAATTGAGCTTTAATTCAAAATCACAGAAGCACGCAACTCGTCCAGTATACCTTATTGTTTATAGCCAATGAATCCCAATACATACGAGAAGCCTTTATGATGATTGTGTGCGATAGCGAGTTTTTACAATCTTATACTCACAAAGATGTGCTCAGTGCAACTGCCAGATTCTGGCACATAGGGTCAATGTGTCTCACTTGAAGGCCTTTAATAGTTCAAGGCATAAACGAGAACCCATCTGTAATTGATTCCATGCTATTGCCGATATATGACAAGATAGAGGGGACGGATAGCATCGTTCTGGAAGACAATTATTGCAAACCAGTCCATTGAGAGACACGAATTAAACCTACATTGTAGACAATACTTTCGTCGTAGTTGAGATCTCCACCGGGCTCTCCGATGACGGAGTCCGCATCTCCCGGCGGCTGAAAGAACAGTGGGTTTATTTAAAAGATAAGAATAACATCCGCCCGCACCTTCACAAGAGTTTGGTCGGTAACAGTAAGCTTGATTGTTTTCCCTAAGGTAACGCTGTTGAGCAGCATTGCCTTAGTTGTTGCACGGTCCGACCTGGAGTAGTCATTGGCCTTTCGAACAGTGAATTAGTGTGCCTAATAGAACGACCGGTAAACTTGCCTTTGATGAAGTTGCAGAAGTATAGATACCCTTTCCAAACCGACCAAAGTTTGTGCGCTGTCCTTGTTTGATAATCTGAAAAGATGACTTGAAGACAAGCCTCTATCAACAAGCAAAATAAGTAATGATGTAAGGAATCATACTTTGATGATTTGACAAAGCCAGCAGTTTGGATTGGTGCACAGATCCCTGTTCTGATCATTGTCTCCGAGGTTACAATTGCGAATGGTGCCGTGCCAACGACGACAAGTGTTTCCGTCTGCTAAGCCTCGACGCCGTTCAATTCCAAGCCTAAAAATAGCCGTTTATTGGACAGGCTTTGCTGCTTAGAAGATTGCTCACCGATATCGGGAATGGGAATCATTCAGTTCGCGGGTTCCGTAGATTTTCCATACCTTCAATTAGTAAGTTTAATGATTTTTCGTAACTTAGGTTGGAGCCTACTACTGACTTTCTCAACAGTGGGAACTGGTGTCGGATGCTTCCAACCGGACTTGAATTGATTTACCACTTGATAGTAATCAGATGCCAAGAAAAAAGACACTTTGCTGGCTAACTGCACCTACCATTCTGAAATGCTTCATGCTTTGAAGGAACCTGCAGCACAATAGGAGCTAGTAGTGGTATCAGCAATTTTACCATTTATGGAACATGGTCACTTTTACCATGGTTGGTTGCATCCCGGCCACACTTTCGAGAACAAAAGTCGCTGAGCTGGCCATTGACCACTGCCTTTGGCATATCCTCGCAGCTAAAAATTGGCACTTAAAATTAGACCTCCCAACTTCAAACGAGATCACTAACAATAAACAGGCCTCAGCGAACCCACGTTCGACCGCCAGTCTACAGACAAACCATTATTAGACGGCAACCAAAAAGTCTCTTTATGTAAGAAGATACACACTGGCGGTGACGCTGAGTGCAATAAAGTCCTCGTTCTTCATTACGGCCAATATAAGCAGCCTGGCGACAGCCTGGCAGGGTACAAAGGCCGTTGTTCGGTGGGGGCGTTGGCTGAACGCGCGGGCTTGCGGGGTTTTGTCGACCATTTTTGAATGCAGTAGCACAGCGTTGACCACAGAAGGGGTGAGCTTCAAGATGTAAGTTGGGTTAGTATTTCAATCCCTTTCTTCGTGTTGGGGATACCATCGTATGTGACGTACCTTTGCCGTTTTCTATATAAACTGGGCGTGCCTTGCAGTTCTTTGCAAACATCAATCGCAACTTGTTGGTCAGAAAGTCTAGTACTTACCTGACACACGGAATTGTTTGGACTGATTCGTGCCATCGCATCTCGATGGCCCTTGCCGCAATAGGATGAGAAAGAACCATCTGGATCCTGCCAGACGGTTCGGTCGCAGCCTGGATAGGAGCAACGAGTCCGCGAGTTGCGGCTTGTGTCTACGCACATAACTGAAGATACTTGAGCAAGAGGGTTCAGCACTGAGGGGGCGCTAGATGATGGTTACGGTCAAAGAAGGAGCGGGGAACCCCGAATCCGAATTGACCGCTGTTCCTCAGCGGCGCCCCTTATGGACATGTGTCATCAACCATGCACAACCTCATGTACACACTTTTTTTTTAAAAAAAAGAAAAAATACCTCTTGTACACAACCTTATGCCCAAATATAGAGAAACCATATGTTCATATTCAAATTCTACTGTAATTTGGAGGCCAATATGCTACTGAACTAGTACTTGATATGGTTGCAAAAAATGTGAATACCTAATAACGGTTCCCATCTAAGCACAGACCCCAAGGAGTCCGCTCGCCAAAGTCGTCTAGACAGTCCTTCACAATATTTCGTTGCAATCGTTGTATATGGCGTTTCGGCACCCATTCTAAGAATGTGTGCTGCTTTGGTAATGTTGTATGACACATGGGCCGTGACGTCCTTTTGTGAACCAGGTTTGCCTTTCGGCAGTCTCTTGTAAGCAGACAAGACCGGCAAGTTTGCTTAAAATCCGCCATGTGTGCCAACCGGCCTTCATATTGTATTGTACTTACTTGATATTTGACATGCAAACTATGTGTACCCTCCGGTCCGAGACCATCACGAATTGCGCCCCGGGTCAACGTTCAACGTTCAACACTAGTCAACTGTATAAGCGCATTCAATTGCAGTCTGAATTTGCGTGATGTATGTTGCGTGCGTCCGGTTCATCAGGAGTCTACTTCATTCAAACATCTGCAGAACAGTGGGACGGCCGCTTTGTTAATGCTGCGTTTCTCTCACGCTTGGGTCAAAGAAACCCACTGAGCTCATATTGCCGCTCGGCTATTTACTCTACATTTTGCTAGTCCGCGACTAAATCCAACCATGGGCCCCATGAGGAGATGTCACTTAACGACTGGCTTAATTTGGCTCTTTTAAAATAAAAATCACGAAAGAGGTCCTGAAACATTAAAGCTGGCAGCGTTAGTAGCACCAAACTAAATCGCTTTTGGGTACAAGCCGCCCAATTGTCTGATTACCATTGCTACCAGCGCCAAGTAGCACTTTTACTTCCCTGATAGCCTATATAAGCCCCTAATTGTATAATGATTTGTTGTGTGCAAGTATGGACGATGTTCAACAACTGTTTGCTCCGAATCGGTCGTTAAACGTTTGGAATAGTACTGGACATGGCCAGACTGTCGCCATATCCACTCCACGGAAAAAATATTTGCCATCAGACAAATAAATGCCCCACATACTCCTTTCTAGGTCAAGAGCATTCAGTAGACCTTTGATGGCTGTTAGCTTGCTCTAAACGAAATGTATGCCATGATCCACGTACCACCGCCGCGTGCTGCGGTTCATGTCGCTTAACATCCTGAGAGGTTCAACCATCGCGGTTACGCGAATGCTAATTCCTGGTGGACGGCACAAATAGTTGGCCGGCTGCGGTATAAATGTTACCTCGATAGAGGCCATAACGTACCAGCACTCGCTGTTTCGCCCTCATTCGTTCCATCACCAATCCGCTCTAACACGCAAAATGTTCCGCGCCGTCATTGCCCTCCCCGCCATCGCAGTGGCCCTGTCTGGTGGTATGTTCATAGAGTTATTATCAGCTTCAATGTTTGCTTACTGAGGTTTGTCATAAAGTGAATGCTCAGAACGCTACTGTTCCGACCACCAGCACTGCTCCGAGCACGACCACTGTTTCGAGCCCGCTTCCGAGCAACTGTGCTCGCAGCTACACAGTCCAGGCGGGCGACACCTGTGACATCATCTCCAACCGTGTCGGCGCCTCCACGTACGTTTGAGACATGACATCTTAGCCTATCGCTTCTCATCGTATCCCCCCAGCTACCAAGTTGCCAACGCAAACAAGGGTGTCATCAACGCTGAGTGCTCGAACCTCAAGGCAGGAGAGGTAAGCAACTCAATTCGGTTTATCATAAAAGAAGGCTCACACAGCGCAACATAGGACATCTGCGTTGGTATTAAAGGCCAAGATTGTACCACGACGCACACAGTTGTTTCTGGAGATACCTGCACGCAAATTGCACAAACCGCTGGCATTGATATCAACACGCTTTTTGCCAACAACCCTAACGTTAACCGGAACTGCTTCATTTATGTAGGCGAAGTTCTCTGCACTGCCAGTTCGGTTATCGTCTCTTGAGGAGTGCCCAGGGAAATGAAGCTTCGACCCATTGTTATTGTTGCTAGAACACTAGAACGAACCGGCTGCACAGATGAAGTTAGGCAGCGTAGTAACAACCGAATTAATATTTTTGACTATTAACTTTAGTCCTACAGTTTAGGAAGAACATAACATATTTGCGATTTGTGAGTAGCTGGCTGGTATTGTGTTGGTGGTGTAACGCCCGAAGCTTGAAGCTCAAGCCAAGCTTTGCTTAAAGTCGGCACGAATCGAGGGTGTGTGACAGGAAGTGCCAGTTTGTGGATCGCCGTGACATGCTTCGGCCCGATCATTTGATAATCACAAAGTCAATGCCAAACACTGCAGATGAGGACTTTCCCCCCAAGTAACTCGACAGAAATCTCGTCGCCCGATTGCACTAGGCTAGTCAGCGAATCCTTCCGAGCTAGATCACTGTTTCTTCGAAGATGACTCTCCGGTTGGTTGAGCGAGCAGACTGGTCACGACGCTTGCGCCGTCTTGCATCCGCCTGTTGCGTTCAAAGTCGCGCTGAATGGCGGCGGTCGTGTCAGCTTGGAGTTGAGAGTCTGGTGGCGGTGTTGCTTGCTCAAGGGGGAGGAGAGGAAGTGCGCCAACACCGGTTTGCTGCAAGAATTCTAATAGGGCAACCAAGGAATGTTTTGTCGCAGCGATCTCGGCTATAGTCACACAGACTGTGAATAAAACAGGCAAGACAGGGAAACTCGCAGACACTGACCGGCTGTCTGGGCCGGATTTATTCCGGGTTGGTATGCGTTCTCGCTGAACGGAACGTCATTATTGACGTATGGAATCGGGGTAGGCGCGACACTTACATTCCAGCCAGTGCGCTCTGGGCAGACACAATCAACCTTGTGAGATGATCCCGGGCGATGGCAGCGTTTTGAATGAAAGCAGGCAGAGAGGCTGGATCAGACAGGCCGGAGGCGGCAGACGTATCCGGTGTCGTACTGGGAAGGGCCGATGACGCAAATGCGAGAGGCGTGAGCCCCGGCAGAACTGAAGACTGGGGAGCCTGCATGGAGGATGACGCTGAAGCACAGGAAAAGATATTGATCAAGGATGAAGCTCTGATGATGGCGAAAGGACAAGGGGTTGGCTTGTGCAGCCACGGGTGCGCATATGGTGCATATGACACCTTCCACGGACGCCACCTCAATTCTTCCCACTCACTTGAGATCCGAATCTGATGGGTGATGAAAGTGCGGCCACGTGGTCATGACGCGTGACAGGGGCTTAAGGGCGTGAAGTTTAACGTCAAATACGCTAGCCAAGTGCGCCTGAAGCTCGTCTACGGCAGGGACTGAAAAGAAATATCGTTAGGAAGGAACGAAAATCAGAGGAGCGCGTATGCAAGCTGCAGGGCAGGCGGTGAGGTTAACGGCGGGGGCACGCGAAGGAAGATCAGGTAGCCGAAGGTCGGTGCTGTGCCCGGGTCCCTGGAGGTTGGTCTTCCAGGGGGTTGGGATTTCTGGACCACGCTCCTTGTTTGTGTCTTTCCGTTTACTACGTCGCACGTCCCTTCCTGCCGCCCGCCTCTCTTCATCTCGTATCCAGCTTGAAGGCTAGGGATACCATCCCGTGCCTGAAGGCATCATCCAGCCCAGCAAGGTCGACTCGCCCGAATTCCGGCTCTGCGTACACTTGGGCTCACTCGCATACAGTCACAGGGCTTTGTAAGACACTGAGACGCCAGCAACGCTTTTTCAAGACTTTCATCATTCTAGTGCGTCCAGAAGGCACGTCAACCGACATCCCTGCTTCAACTCTTGCTCATACACGTCGCAACTAGACTAATCTCTGCAAACATCCTTAATTTGTGCTTACTTGTGTAAAGTTCCTTGGTCCACGCCTCAAGTCGTGCCCATAGGTAAGCAACTTGTTCGAACTGCCACCATAACCCACTCACGCCGCCGTTACATCCCACTCCAGATTCACTTTGCGTCGACTGCCATCTTCACCTTCACCCACCGCGTTGACCGAATTCTTCCGAACTGCATTTATTCATCACTCCCTCCACCCATCTCATCCGCATTCCTGTGCTTCTATCATTACAACCGTCTCCAACTTTTCTGGGCTCGCTCGCACGCTTCTCACGACATACACTTGCTCTGTTTTATTAACGACATTTTTTGCCACGCATCTGCATCATTCAAGTCCACAACATGTCCAACGCTATGCCCACCGCCAGCCGCACGCCCTCCGACGATGTCACCGACTCCAGCACTCGGGAGCATGTCCCGACCCTTCCACGCTCTACCACGCCCTCCGACGCGTTGCCGACTGCAGGCACATCACAGCTTAAACCACGCGCCACTGAGACCCGGGCCCGGGTAGTTCCTAAAAAGTCTAAACTCTCTTTGCTCGCTGGGAAAGCCGGCGCCGCTGTCAAGAGTCGCGAGAACGATCTATCCGACGTTGTCCGCCGGGTCGGCGCGTCGTCCTCCGCCTCTACTGGTCGTGGGTTTGAGATCTACGTTGACCCCGCGAACGACCCGGACGATGGCGACATCGTCGTGGTGAAAAAGAAGAAGTCGCGTGCGACTCTCGGCAACATCGGTTGGTCATCGAGCAACACCTCATCGAACGCACCTCTGAAGGATGGTACCAATGTCTCTGCACCAGTCGAAAAGTCGGAGAAGCCGGGGCATTTCAGGAAGGCGTCTACGGGCGCCCTTAGCTTGCTCACGGGCAAGCGCTCAATGGGACCAAGTGACGTTCCTGTGTCCGAATCCGAGGACGGCCAAAAGTGGTGGACTCTCGGCCGTAATCGCAGAGATTCGAAACATAGGTCGAAAGACAGCAAGGGTACGTCTTTATATAAATATCTAAGGCGTATTATTTAATCGCGCACAGACTTCCGTCTTTCTTCTGAGTCACGCAGCCGCTTTGGTTCTCTCAACTCTGGCATCCTCCTCAGCGATTCTGGCTCAGATCTCCCTCAAGAGCTCCGTGGTCTGACAGAGACCACGGACACCTCTCGCTTGACTTTTGCGCCACCGCCACAGCGTGAAGCCCCCCCACCCCTGGCTACCATGTTCATGCGCTCGTCCTCGCCTGGCCCTACTTCTGCACTCGAAACACCTTCAGACGCCGATACTCCTGCCTCTGCCTCTGCTAGCGCCGACGAACACGGGAAATCCATCGCCCTTCGTGCAATGCGCTCGATGCGCTCGATGGCCACTATCAGCGGATGGAGCATCAAGGGTGGTGACAAGGATAACGGTGGATCGATACGTGGGAAGAAGGAGGGTAAAAATGAGAAGAAGGATAAGGCTGAGGGAAAGAAGCGAGAGAAGGAGAGGAGGAGTGAGGATACGGATAGGTCAACCACATCTCGCAGTGTATCGAGGAGTAGTTATGAGCCCACGACCGCCAGCGAGTCAGAGGCACCTGCGAAGACGGAGCGTAAAAGCCTGGAGAAGAAGAAGAGTGTGCTTTCCATGGGCCTTGGTTGGCCTGCCACCCTTCGTTCTAAAGAGTCCCTCGTTCCCTCTTCACCTTCCGTGACATCTCCTCCCAGATCTTCTATGCCTCCGAGTGTCTTCGAAACGCGCCGCTATTCTGTTGACTTCTCCAAGCGACTTTCTACAGGCTCAGATGGCCTATCTGTTTCGTCCAAACGCCTCTCCTCCGGGTCAGTCAACTCCATCGATGCAAACCTCACCGCTACTCTTGGTCGTGCGCGTGCTGGTTCGCGTAGCACTATGTCGAGTTCAAACTCTTCTCTCCGCCCCCTCTCGACCTTCTCGGGTACATCTGGTGGCTCATCTGGGTCCTCGGCTGCAGGGAGTGTTCGCTGGGATGAGGATGGGCTTGCCACTGTTCGCGAGCAGCGTGTGGCAGAACGTGCAGCCCGGTCCGAGTCCAGGGCAGGCAGCAGTCGCCGGAGCAGCAACGAGAAGCGGCGTCCAGGCTTGGCGAGCATCTTCTCCGGTTCAATCGGCTCACTTCGAGAGAAAGGGAAAGCACAGGAGCTCTCTTCGGACTCCGAGGTTGAAGATCCGACCTGCATGCCCTTGCTCCAACCGCAAGCGTCTTTGGCGGGAGAGCAGACGATCAAACAGCCTTTGGCCGACCCCGACGAAACCATCTCTACACCCTTGAAGGTCCGCCGACGTCCAGTCTCGGATCAGTTACCTGGAAGGGCGCGGCCTCGTGGTATGACCAATGACTCCGAAGGTACGCATGTTATAAACTTTCTGATAAGCTATCTCAAATGGATTGTTCAGGGGTCCTGTCTATTCTGGACGCTGCAACAAACGAGCTTGCATCCCTTATCAACCGGCTGGACTTGGAAGCGACACCATGCACTCCAGACGATCCGTCCTTCCGCCCTTCGCCTTCGATTCTGGTTACCGGCACAAGCGAGAAAGTTGGAGAAGGCAGCCCAAGCAAGGTCAAGAGCACGCTGCTTGGCAAGCGGGCTGAGGCTCATCGAGAGCCAAGCTCGACCTCCATTGCATCACTCCGTTCGTACGCGCAGTTGCGCAGCAAGATGGCTCAAGTGTCCACGGCATCCTCGACTACCTCTCAAGCACACCTGATCGGGCAGCACATCGTTCCACCTGCCGAACTCGGTAATTTGGTCTCGCCAGATAAATTAGAGGTTCCCTCGACGGCCAAGCCGTTCAGTCGTCCGACTCATAAGCGTTCTTTCACCGTCGGACACGAACCTGAGCCTCTCGTCTTCCAGCCACTGCGTCCGCCAAAGCCTCGGTCGTCGTCTCCATCTGAAGTACAGCAGACACCGTTGCCGGCTGGCCCACCATCTCGTCCACATTCAGGATCCACGTTTGGCCGCCAATCGGGACGCGTATTCAAGCGACCTACGGAGACCAGCGACGCCGATGCATCACCATCGCCCATCTTCCGCAAGCCTGGGCAGCCGGGCGAACGAACTTCGCTCAGCGTCTTCGATGCCGCTCCAAGTCAATACGCTATCCCTCTTAGCTCCAGCGTTCGCAACAGCCATGGCTCTATCGCTACTGATCGGATCTTCCAAGCTAAGAACGAGGATGCTGAGTTAGATGTCGCGGACGGTTTTCATCGCCTGGTCTCCCGTACTTCGAGAGATACGCTCCGTTCTGCCAACGATGCTGCCTCTTCGCTTCATGAAGCTGGCCGACCTCCATCGCCTGGTTTGCCACCTGCAGGCCCCCTTCCCGCTCCAGTTGCTAGTACCTCGCCGGTCCTCCCGAACTTGCCTGAACTTCCTTCCTTGGGCTCTCTCTTCCACTCCGATAAGTCGAACGACGAGCTCTGCCATCAGGATGATGCCCCTGCTCCTCCCTCGCCAACGTCGTCTACGTCGTCCGAGGGTGACGTGGACTACACGAAGAAGTCATTCGAGTTCACTGCCGAGCTCCGTCGTCTCACCGGAAACACCGCCAACCGCCGCAGTTTCGTGGAAGAACTCGAGAACGCTTTCCAGACCTCTGTTCAGATCGATCTTCAGAACAGTTTTGGGGATTACTTGAGCGTCGACGTGCCCCCTATGCCTGAGATACCAAGTCATCTTCTCCCTGACGAGGAGGTAACCAGTCTAGCTTCAATTTGAATATGGCACAGTTGCTCATACATCGTCTTTTTTTAGGTTTCCATAGCCGATTCAAATGATGACTTGAGTTATGTGGATGAGGAAGTGATCTCAATTCCCATTGTCCCTAGGGCAGCTGACGGCCAACTGAACCGGAATTTCAAGTTCGGCGGCAAGATGCCATCACCTGCTCCCATTAAAAACGGACGATCGATGACACTCTCTGATATCATCCCTCCACCGAACGAAGCGCGTGCTCTCTCAATGGCATTCTCATCAGCAGACAACGTCACAATTTCGTCCTTTTCTTCGGATTCGATGTACTCCATTTCTGAGGCCCAGCCAGCTATCGTCGTTTCCGATAGTTCTGAGGAGGATGAGTTCACAACCGCGCTTAACGAAGCTGCACAGAACATTGATCCTCGTCGGTTTTCAATTATGAGCTTTGCCGGCTTTGACTCTTTCGAAGAAGTACGCCGCGGTTTTGAATTCGGTGCCGACCGACCTGCGTTTTACCCCGCTGCTGGGGGGCCGCGCGATTACGGGCGTGGGATGTCACTCTATAGCTCTGCATCGGATTTGGACTACGGGGATCTCGTTCACTCTGGGATGAGTGATCCATTCGGGTTCAATAGGGAAAGCGGGTCGCGACCTGTGTCCATCATGACCATGTCCGATACTGTTGACGATACATTTGCCTTCGCAAAACAGGGAATTCAGCGTCGTAGGGTGGACAGCGACGCATCCGACTCGTACTTCCCTCCCAAACAGGGTCTCCGTATGTCACAGATCTACTCCCTTCCGAATTACCAGTCAACTACCTCACTTGCATCGATGGGAGCACCAGCTAGCTTGTACAACCGAGCCTATGACCATCGCCCTCCTTCGTTCGCAATTGACAGCGCCAGCTCCGTAGCTCTGTCGTATGCATTGCATGGTGCAATAGGCGGTCGTGCATCATGGAGAGGACACTTCGCCTCTTCTTCGCGTGAATCAATCATGAGCGACTTCTCGGCTGCGCGGCTCGGACGACCTGGACTAGGAGATAAAATGCTGGACTCGGGATCGGAAGATTATTCTGCTAACTTTGGTATGCCCTTCGACGAGGTTGCTGAATCCCAGTCTATCAACGAGTATAACGGCCAGCCGTTCGATGCGTTCATGCACGAAACGTATGAAGATAACATTCCTGCTCCCCGCCAAGCTCATCGGGAGTCGATCTTTGGAAGCAGTTTGGATTATCCTTCACGCATGCGGCCTTACCGCCCCGTCTCGATCCTCAGTCTGGGCGACGAGCCTCCTCAGCCACAAGATGATGACACGATGGTTTCAGTGAGTACGAATAGCTCTCTTTTGCAACATGCAGTTTCTTAGATATTATCAGATGATTGGAGGAGGATACGTTCGACGTCAATCAATGAGTTCCGTCTTCGATGGATCACCATGTGCCCGTATTGGCGCTCGTAAGCTGAACACCATGCAAGGAGTTTTACTTGCGGAACGTTTTGCAGAGATGCTTGAACGTGACAAAGGTGGCAACAGTGAAGATCAACCTGGTAACGAGACCGAACACGAGGTCGAACATGAACAAGAAGATGAGCAGGGTACTGATACTGAGCAGGATCATGCGCAGCTATTATTCCATCGAAACCGTGCGTTGGAACGCCTTTCGTTCCAATCTACTGCATCTTCGCAATTCGGTGACTTTGGTCCTCCTACTGAACGTATCAACAAGCGCCTCTCGACCATCTCCACTTCGTCTTCGAACCACGGTGATGAGCGGATGCTCCATATGCGCCAAGACTTCCTTCACGACCAGAGCCTTGACACCTGCACCAGCTCGGATATGGAAACACCGGCACTATCAGCCGCCGAAGACACCTCAATGTCCAGCAATTCCCAGTACAGTATCGACATCTCTCATCTCAACCTCATCTTCGGTAGCATGTCCAACTCGTCTTCTGCTTTCTCGACAGTACGCGCTCGCGCTCGTAGTCGTGGCCAGCGTCGTCGAATTGAACAAGCACGCATGTCACGTTCGTCCGTTTATGAGACTATTGAAGAAGAGACACCTTCACCTGGCCCCGCTTCGCACCTTCCGACCATCGTATCACCGCTGAAGATCACCATACCACAAGTAGGCGGTCCTCGGATTGCTGACTCGGACATGGACTCTATTCGTAGCTCTGGTGATTGGTCAAATCTTCATGGGGAATCCCTCCGGCAGTTCTACAAGCTCAAGGACGAAGCTCTCAGCGCGGTAGAAGAGAGTAAGCGTATGTGGGCTGACACCCCAATCTCGCTCTTCGCTACTCAATGTAAGCATTATCTGCGATATTTATACCTCGTTCTGATCTGACGGATTTGTTTTAGCATTTGAACCTCCTTCTCACCCGGAAGGCATGCGAGAAATGTTGGACAACTCAAAGCGGACTTTCACAGCGCTTCCCTCAGAACTCCGCGTCCGTCGAATGCGATCGCGTACGTCGTCAAGAACCTCGCCGTACCCCGTCCGTTCTATTGTTGGCTCCCGTAACGGGTCGATGGTTTCTTTGGTTCCTGCCTCAATGCAGATGCACTCGTCTCCGTCTGGTATCTCTGAATCCCCACTTCCACTACCAGTCAAGGCTATTCTGCAACAGGCTCAGAGAAATACGAGCGCGCCGTTGGAGCCTTCGCCTCTCAAGTCATTCTTCTCGAATCTCAAGCCAAAGGCCGAGGGCACTGTTCGTGCGAGCAAACTTATCCCAAAACGAAGTTCGCTTGTTCTCGGAAAGCGCCAACCAAAATTGAACGAGCAAAAGGAGAACACACAAGGAAACGGACCCAGCTAGTGAGTGGCCATTTCAAAGGTTATCAAAACAGAGTCTGATTTTAGCCTTTTTTCCAGTGCGGACCAAACTCTCCGCGTAAGCAGACCACGTCCTCGCGGCAGACCCACTCTGTCACAAAAGCCGATTCGCGTCTAATGCCACTCGCACGTGCTAACACCCACAATGAAACTTTATCAAGACCACACTCCCTACATCTGTTTTGCTTGCATACCAACAATCGCGAAGGAGATTCATATCGACGCGGCGTGCGTCTTATGTCTCCCCCGCATCTTGTGTATTTGCCATCCTCTATGCTTACTGCTATCTATGCCCCTCTTTTCTCTCCCTCTCTGCCTCTCTCTCCTCACGTCTCTTCACTTATGGTCATTGCATCTCATCTACATCTCTCCTGATTTACTTCTTAAATCCACCTCATATAACGCCTTGCACGGATCTTCCCTACGTCATCTCCTTCATTGAATCCGTTGACGACCAAGGCGAGCCTCACATATTTCCTTTTCCGTGTGAGCTGCTACGGTGACTGCTGCGCAGTAACTAGCTTTCCTAGATGATCTGTAAATGACTTGTGTTCCACGTTTTGCAATATCTACACGTTTTTTATGCACTCGTTGAAAATTTTGATACCATCAAGATGCACAGCTCGTCTCCCACGTATTGAGTATAGTCTTTGCACACGCGCCCTTGTATGAACCGATAATTTGCCATGGGCCCAACGGGCCGGAAGACGTGTGCCGACTTACCCAATGTTTACGTTTGAATTGAATATGGAGTGAAGGTTTATAAATTACACTCAGCTTTGCCATTGTGACGCATTTGCAAAACAAACTCACGTCCTGTTAAAAAAAAAAGCGTAGTCCATTTTGCTTAGTACTCCCTTCAAGGAGCTAGCGCGTGATGTGGGTCTGGTCGACAGCTGTATATCGATCTCTGCATCTCGGACCGACCATCAGCACGCTGATTGCATTTTCCCCCGCACGAAGATCGTACCAAACTGTTGGGGTGATCCGAAGTAAGAAGAGACAGTTCCGCGACAGAAGCGATTGACTATTCCGAGTCTGGACATAGCCCAGACGTGTAACTGGGAAGCTTCTAAGTTATGACAACCCCCTCTTGGCCAAAATTCTTATCAAGTCATACGACGTGGAGGCCGAATGGACCGTGCTCGCGAAAACAAAATACTCACACAATTCAATTCAAGCAGCCTGTGGCACACAGCAAGGCCACCGGTCGTGTGTGGCGTTACTGAAGCTTGAGTCCAGGAATGTAAGGTGACTTCCTGCCTAATATAATTCTACAGCACAGTGGTAAAATTGCACTCATTTATGTTGTATCTACTACCGCCCTCGCTCATCACGTAATAGTTTGCCCTCCTTTAGGGTTGATTATGCGTCTTGCACAGGTGGGACGAGATTTAAGATCCACATGTTTTCGGTTAGGTAAAGCGGGGCCTGCATTAATTCCAGAATCATCTGTTAACACCGTCGCTCACGATGAAAAACACGAGCCGTCATATGAGAGCGTTGAAAGAGCGGGAAAGAACGTCACCGCTGTGAGAAAAAGGGAGATCCAAAATGCGCTGCATCTGATCCGTGGGTTCATGGGGAAGGACTGAGTTTTGTATGTGGAAAAATTCGGACGGAAGCTCCTCTAACCTAGCTTCGGTGCGCAAAGTGGGCTGCCGGAACCAAGCCAGTGGATGTGCGCAAAGCGCCCAGGTGTGCTGTCAGAGCGACGCAAGACCGTTAAGTCCTCGGAGTTGAAGACTGAAATGGAGGGGACGACGATTACCTGCACGGCGTTCCCACAGTTTGCGCGGGTTTCTCCCAGGTAGCCGTGTTGAACCGACAGCTGATGGAGCTGGAGATTTGTTCAACGCAAGAACGCGCTTCGTGAACTTGTTGACGCGTGCCGACGGCAGTGTTTGTGGATGTGAGGGTTTCGTCGCGTTGAGTGTGCGCACGGTTCTCCCACTAAAATAAAATAAAAAGTGGGAAAGATAGAGAGCGCAGTGGGCATATGTCAAAATGAGTCACTTCCAGTGAAACGAGGAAGCAACGTTTCGCTCACCCCACAATGACATCTTTCGTGCCAGATCGTCGCGGCTTGCGGGCGGCCCGATGCGCCTTGCTTCTGGCTTTGGCGTTGATAGACGGCGGAGGAGGAGGAGGAGGAGACGATGGCCGGCGTCCTAGGGAAGCGAACAGATGTTCCGGCAAATAATTTGGATTGGTTGACAGAGTTATGGTAGCGTCGGTTGTCTCGCCCGTAATGAAGCTCTGCTCCTCGGAGTCGTCGCTGTCGTCGTCGCTGTCGCCGTACTCAGCGCTGTCATCGCCTGTCGCGGAGTCGTTTTCCAACTCCGCCTCATCTGCTAGTCCCATCTGAACGTCGTCGTCGTCGTCATCAGCATCATCAGCTGCACTTCCGACCTCCTCGTCGTTCGCGTCCGCCATGGCCTTGCGCATCCTCTCCTCCAGCCTCCGGCTTTGTTCGCCCGACTGATGTCCCAAGTCGGAACCGTCTTCGACTGTCACACCGGCGCGACTTTGTGCCTCCTCCTCCTCCTCCTTCTTCTTTTTTCCCTGAATGTCTCGCTCACGATTACGTGTTTTGGCGCGGCCCTTCTGTTCGGCATGAAAGGATTTCAGGGCGGCACGTTTGCGTTGGGTCTGAGCGCGAGCACTCGAGTGGGAGACGACTTCGGGAGAGTCAGAGTCTGGGTCTGCCGAGTCTGATGAAGCAGGGTCGTATGGCGGCATGACTGCAGTCGTCAGAGTTGTGGGTAAGGTTGAGAAGTTTTTTCTTTTCTTTTCTTTTTCTTCGTGGGTGGAGAAAAAAAAATGGAGGAATAGAAATAGCGAGGACTGGCAGCGGAAAAGGGCAAGGAAGAAATTTGGTAATAGGGGGAAATTGAATGCATGATATTCAATCGGGGGCCCCGGTTATAGTTGCCGGAGAGAGCCGGACGTAAGGTTGCAAGAGAGGCTTCTTCAGTTCAAATCGATTTCAATTGAGCCCATTCATCTGCTGCCAGGTGCAGTTACCTGCCCTTTCTCATTTTTCTTCTTCTCCCTCCTTCAATCACTCAACCCTATCCCGCCGGCCGCATAAATATATTCTCCGCCACACATTCACTCAAGCAAACAAGAGGGGGCCCGTTCTAATCTCATCATAAATACTTTCCACCTTGGACACAAATGTTCGCCCATCTACGCATCAGCCCCTTCCTCTCCCCATCTTCCTCCTACCGCTAGGTCTCAGCTCTCCTCCTCTCCCCCCCCCCTTCCCCCTCTCCTTCCCAATGCACCCTGCGCTGGCCGTACCAGAGCTTCTAGCTCATATCTGCTTTTTCGCTGACAAACCTGACCAAGCCGCGCTCGCCCGCGTCTCTCGCCTCTTCACTGGCCCGGCACTCGACGCCCTGTGGTACCGTCTCGATCGACTCGCCCCCTTAGTCAGGCTTCTCCCCCCTGCATTTTTCGGCGGGTCACCTTCTGTAAGCACACCCTTCGTCTTTCTTTTTTTCTTCTGATATTTTCTTCTTCTTCTCTATCTTTGCGCCACCCCGAGGTCGGAATCTCACAATAATCTGATTTTATCGCTCTAGGAATCGGCTGCTGCAGTCGCATCCGCAGCGAGCTTCCTCGCTTACGCGACTCGCGTGCGACACCTCTCTTTCCCCGGTGAAGGGGAGTCTCTCGTTCTCCCGTTACTCGCCTCTCTCCCGCCCCTCCCTATCAATCCATCGATTTGCCTCGTGCCACGCCTCCGCACGTTGTTCTGGGACGCTCCTACCGCCGCCGCCGCATTAGCGGTGCGCTATTTTCTCACACCCACCCTACACACATTAAGTATTTACATCGATGCCCCACCTGCGACTATCACGTCGTCGTTGCTGCCTCTATATTCCGATCTCGCTGGGCAGCGTTGTCCCGCACTCCATCACCTCTCCCTCACAAGCGGACATTCACCAGATCAAATATCGGTCACTGTCATAGATGCCGCGCTAGCGCTCTTACCTAGTCTGGGTCTCTCAGGCCTCAGCTCTCTGCACGTAGATCTCTCTCTCGTCAACACACCGCACCTCTTCCCGACCTTGGCCGCGCTGCCAAAGTTACACACGTTACATCTCACCGTGTACGTGCCGTCGGACGTTTCGTCTCTGCGCCTCCACCACCCGCCGCCATTCGGAACGCCGCAGCTGCCACTCCCGTCCTTCCCCGCCCTCGACACCCTGGTGGTGGATGGGTCATACGCCGGCACCGTCGCCGCTATCTCCGTTCTCGACGTCCTGACACACGCCTCCCATCAAACTGCGGCTCTGAAGCTGCGAGAAGTGGTGTTGTCCGTCAATCAAATCTCCACCCCTCGTGCGCTGCGCAATCTCGTCGCTCGCGTCGCCAGCCTTTGCTCTGCCACACTGGAAGAGCTCCATATCCATGCCCACCCTGATGCCGACATGCTAGGCGACGACGACGAAAACGACGACGACGATAGTGATACGTCCGCCGGCAGCGAGGACAGTCTGTTCCCCCACCGTGAGTACAGCCCGCCGTCGCCCCGACCGACGGACGCTCAGCCGTCTCGCCCAGCCGACGCCCCCTACACGTTGGGCCCGCTGGCGCCGTGCCGTCTTTTGCGCGCACTCGAGCTCGAGCTCGGCGAGCCCGAGCGCTTTCCCAAGCTAATCCCCGCCGAAGTGGCGTGGTGCTCTCGGGCCTGGCCTTTGTTACCCCCGTCCACGTTGGCTGCACTTGCCGACGGCAACGGCGCTCACGGACCCGCAGACGGCGCCCACAACGACCCCGCAGTCGCGGACGGGCTTCATCCAACATATTTTAGCGAGCCAGACGACGGTGACGACGACGACAGAGACGATGTGGATGGCGACGATTCGGATGGCGACCTCCCTGCGACACCCGTTCCGGCTCTTACGCGCTCGAGCTCTGTCATCATGTCACCCGACAGCTATGTGACAAATATCCCAAACGAGAAGAGTGATCCAAATACCCTGAGTGCCATGGTGCGCGTGTTGATCACGGCCTATTGATACCCAAGAGCCAAGTCAGCCTTGTCTTGTCATCGCCCTATAATGTGCCTTGTCTCGATGCTTGGCTTCAATTCTCAAAGTCTCCAGTCTTGTGTGTGGACCTTTAATTTCACCCAGGATGTATACTTTAATCAAATGTTCTTGTAATGTGCCAACAAATTCCTCTCTGTGCGCCCGATACTTCAGTAATATTGTTATAGCATAGTTGAGACTGTGTCCCTATTACGGATGTCTTCTTCGCGACGGTTTGACATAACTTGACTTGCGACATGCTTGAAACGTACTTGTGATTACCAAAAGGGGTTATTCTTGGCCCACGCAACGCGTAATGCTAGCTGACTCTTCAACGTTGAATGTCACAGCAATAACACTGATAAAACCCGAAAATAACCCCACGATCTCTGTCCCTTTCTTTTTCGATGGGTTGTTGTTTAAAATTCTTCTGAAATTATAACGGGTTGTACTTTTTGACCAGAAGGCTTAAGTTGTTCAATGCCTAATCCGGCAGCCCTACCACACCGTAGACGGTCGCTAAGCGAGCTCGGATTAAAGGCTGGTCATCTGACTCTCTCTATCATATCAGTGACAACTATGAGTCTCCAGGTAATTGTTCATCCAGGCGGTTCACCTGGTAAACCATTCGTCACCCACCCCTTTTTTATCGTTGACAGGCGCCTACATTGAGTTTTTGAGCACCATATCAAGCACCACAAAACGCCCTCGGAAGTAAGAAAAAAAAGCTTGGGTGGGAAGGCCACGACGCAGACTATGACATAAGTATTCAAAGCGAAAGCCACTGGATCTCAGCTTCTTTGCCTTTTTAAGTTCCATGAAATTCCGAAGGATGACATTGAATATTTGACAGAAGTAACAGATCCGGGATGAAGGAAATCAATTTGGAATTTAGAACACTGTGCCATCGCTGATAATATCGATCGGCGGTCCGCCCGTCTGTGGTCGTTTCTGCTTCGCAATCTCGCGTCCTCCCTGAGAGAAGGGCAGTCAGAAGTGGGCCACATCGTGCGAGATTATCGTACTCGTACCTTCCAGGTCGCAGCTTCGATGATTTGCGCAAGAGCCAACCCCTTGCCCACATCTCCGAGGAGCCGACGTACGTGCTCGGCAATGCGGTCTCTAGATAATTTTGTGAGTAACCGCTAATTATAGCGGGTAGATTGAATATGCGCACAGTTCCACGATGGTCATCGCACGCCACTCTACAATGGCCGGATGTGACGGCGGCAATTTTGGCAGACCACTTTTTCCAGCTGGCCAGAACTCAGCGGGAAGCGCGTCCGGTCGGAGCGTCAGGACGCCAAAGTCGACCAGCAGGCCACCGTTCCGATATTCCGGCAGGCCGGTCATGTCCTCCGTGCCTTCCACCGTCCAGCCGAGCACGGTTTCGAGGGGCTCGATCAGACTGTACGCCGTCCAGCCGGTCAGCTTGTGGAAGGGCACGAGGTCCGCACCCGGCGGGGGGTTTGGGCCGAGTGTGGCGTGCAGGGCGGGGCATGGCCACACGTCGCCCAAGGGCACGCCCCCAAGCAGGGTGCGGCCGCTGTCTGGACCAGGCTTGGGCCAAATCGCCGCCAGACCGTCAATCAGCGCCGTCCAGAGTGCCGAAACGTTCACAGTGGGCTTGTTGGTGCCTTGCTTGAGTTGTGTGGCGAGGTAGTCTGGCCAGTAATATCGTTAGAAAGTAGAGAATCGCGGATAAGGTACATCTGGCGCACCCACGATACCGCCGGGCCGACCTTCAGGCCCGAAGAACTCGGGGTTATCTGCAAGGGCAGTAGCGAGGTTACGCAGCAAACCTGCACGTCCATCAATACCAACCATGGGGTTTTTGTCCGAGACTTGCATCGCTGCTGCCACTTTTTCGGTTGTTACGTTCTTCAATCCCTTTGCTGGTGAAGAGCATGAATCAGTCAAAGTGACATAGAACTTATAAAGAGAAAGCTTACCGTCGACGCGATGCGGCTGGTCCGGGACACTGCTGAACAAGCCATCTTCAAACATCTTCACGCTAGCTACGGCAAGACCTTCGCTCCGAGAATAGGTCGCAGAGCCTGCACCAGTATTTTCGGTGTACGACCAGTCTGATCCTGCACCAGCGTCCAAGAGAACTGTGCAATAAAACGTAACATAAGCCATAGTATTACAGAAGGCAGTTGGTACGAAAACATACCAGAGACGAGAAACAGGTCGAGCAGGCGGCGCGTAACCTCAGTCTTGTCAGGAGGGTTGGATGATGCAGCCCATGAGTCCAACAATGGCTGCACGCGCTGACGCCCGGCATCAATGTGTCTCCAACGACCATGCGTTGGAATCTAGTTAAATACAAAATGTCACGCGTGTCTTTGTGCCGAAATCTGATTTATGGTAGTCACCTTGTCAAAGTCACTACCAAAATCGCGCTGCGACGTCCGACATCAGTGATGCGCACTCGTCTAATTAAATTCGCATAGGGCACCTTCATTAGTTCCACACAGAAATTGGCCACATCTGGCTCCTTGTCTGCATGATAGTCAAAGTATTGGAGCTTGCCCTCCTGAGCCAGTGCATGCACTCGGGAACAACGTTCACGGATCGCAGGCAATGTGCGCAGGTACGCCGCGGTTTCGGCTTCAGAGTTGATGGCACTTTGTAAAGTTGTCATCCTTTGAAAACGTAGGAGTGGACGTGGTGGATGAAAGAGATGGCCGCCATCTAATCATCGCGTTGAGACCAACTCCAACTCACATGGTCAGTCACGATACTTGCTAAGACAGCTCAACAGCTATCGGAGTTCGGGCCGTCGGTATGCTTACTCGGAACACAACACGAAACATATATCTCGAGAATGCGTTTGGGACGTCTGATAATAAGCAAACGTGGTTATGTAGATTCACTAGGCTTGCATGTAGGCAGTAACTATTGGTGCTGTTCAAGTTCGATGATAGCAGAAGGCAAGTGCGTACGGCACGGTGTAAGCACATCCAACGACGCGCTCGCAGTAACCGAACTCCGCGTGACGTCGGTGGAACGGATCGGCTCCGGCGCATCGCACATTCGCTCTCTCCCCCAAATTGCTACGGACAGCGACGACTGCCGCCGCAATGACTACATTGTCACTCAAGGGAATTAGGTCTCTCGACCCGTCCACTAGGATGCTAGCAAACAAACCATTTGGACGCTCCTCTCGACTCAGGCCTTCTTCTCTGCCCATTTCACTGGTCGCATTTGGACAATCCGGGCAGCCATTCTCTTCCTCTGCTGCTGCATGGGCCACGCACTATGAAACACTTTCTATACCAAATAATGCCACCAAGAGTCAGATAAAGGTTGGAACATTACCTTTGTTTATAGCTGTCTTCAGCTAAAGATGCTAATCAATAGACCAGCTTCTACAAGGCAGGCTCTGAAACGAATTGCTTAATGCATACGCTTACCAAATCCCCTGGAACAGCTAAGCAAACAATATCACCCCGATATAAATCCGAATCCAGATGCAAAAACAAAGTTTCATGCGGCAAGTGAAGCCTACGCCGTACTTGTAGACGATCGACAACGGTGCGTCTTATTCAGACACAGCGATGAGAACCGACTCTGACAGATACAAACAAGTCGTGCATATGACCGTACACTTGTTTCTGCTCCTCATCGACACCCTGCTCATCCACGCGCCAACTCTGCTCACGACCCAGGCGAATGGGCGTTCGAAACACGACGGCGCGGACCGGGAGCTACGCATGCTTGGGGCGCCCATTCACGAGCGCGCTCTTCTGGCACCAGCAGTGCATATGACAGCCCTTTCGGAGCACATAGTGGAGCACACCCCGCCTATGACCGAACGAGGCATGACCCGCAGCGAGATCCTTGGGCATCACCAAACGTGAGGAGGGCGACCGGGTCGAGAGCCCAACCGGGTACGCCAAAGTCCTAGCGCTCCGTACTTCTGTGACAGCAGCTCATTTTGCGATTCATGTGCCAGGTATGTCGGAAGAACATATGGCAGCAGACCGCTTAGCTCGTGAAGGCCCGATTTGGAGGACGGTACGCGTCCTTGGGCTTATCGTGGCAATATCTGTTATCGGTGGAGGATGGACAGTCAGCGCTCACTAAGACAATGCTCGATTAGCCCTCTTGTTGTAGCACGTTAATTGCTTTTAAGTTGGTGAGTACGTCAAAGTTCTCGATCACCTCTCCAAGAAACTCATGCAGCACGAAGGGATATGTTATATCATGTACAGCCCACAATTTAGATGTAAATCATTTCACTCGTTGAGGACAGCTACACGTGTGGCGGTGCAGCCAGGTACGCTGGATGCAGCATAGTACAAGAGAGATGCATGGAATCCATCGTTCGAGGGACACAAATACCATGTGTTGTCAACTACGCCATGGATCGCCAAGAAGCCATCCAAAATATCAAATCTGGGCATTTCAGTCATCTGAGCCTACTCAGTTTGCGAGCGTGATGTCGGACTTACCCTGCATGTGGAGAATACTGATTTTGGAACACCACTAGACCCTTGCTCCCTGGCGTCGTCGCGTTCCACGGCAATGATCCTCCTACATCATCTGGCCGTTGTGTGGTGCCAAGAACGCCAGCCGTGATCATAAACTCTGTGCCCCGCAACTCGCTGTACGAGGCGAGATTTAAACCAGGGGAAAGGTCTTTCACATAATATGGATAGTACAGAGAGAGAGCTCCTGTTCGAGTAGAGAGTTTATCTCAACGGCGGTGTGGGGAAAGATGAAAACTTGTACGGACTGGTGGGCGTTATAGGGAATGAAGTACTGAGGGTAGTGAAGAGTCGAAACGGGCCTCCAGTGGAGATGTCTGTCGCAGAAGCAGTTGCGACGAGGGCAGCAGCGAGTGCAGGAATAGAGAAGTACATGATGAGGGGGCAGACGGCGATTAAGACTCGATTGGTCCGGAGAAAGACTGCATTTAATACCAGCCTGCCTTTGCTGCTAATAAGTTTATACGCACTGAAACACTTCACTTGATACCCCGCACACGAACGTGTGAGTTTGGGGAAAGGATACGTTCCTAGAAGCGTAGCCGGACATTCGAAAAGGCTCTAGAATGTTAACCGTGTGAATGACACAGTGAAATGCGAGCTGGATTTCCATTGCACACCGACTGCCAACCAGCGCAGTCGTTGATCGGCGTAAGCCTCAAGTTTATGAATAACTGGGAATTTAATTCTTCACTAGGCTAAAGACAAGGAGGTGTGTAAAAATGCGGCCTAGAATTACCAGCACATAGTACATAAACTGTCACGATTTTGAATCAATGATGTGTCGGTTTGTGGCCTTTAGAGAATCCATCGTCAGCATTAGGCAGAATCTGAGTTGTCATAGCGTACCGTCAACAAACATATTGCGAGTTGCTGCTGGAAGCTGAATATCCATTCCTTCCATTTCTTTTGTGATGTGCACCTGGCAACCGAGTCGTGAAGTATCAGTGAGGCCAAACGCCAAGTCCAACATATCGTTTTCATCATCTGAAGGCTCTGGAAGCAGGTCATAGTGTTCCGGGGTGAGGATGACATGACACGTAGAGCAAGCAAGGGATGCTTCACAGGCACCTGCAGCAATTTATCAACACAAGTGTACGATTCGGTATTCCACTAGAGAAGATTTTGATACCTTCGAGGTCGATGTCATGTTCGTGCGCAATGGACAGAATGTCATCGCCCTCGTTCACTTCGACCGTTTTGATCAAAGCTCCTTTCGAGTCTTTAAAGTTGATACTAATTCTATTTTAAATTTCGTCAGTTACTCGCAACGTCTGGAGCTCGAGGGATATGCGTGCCCCTTTCCAGGTTCCGGACGACTGATGCTACCATGCCGGGCGACTGAGGCAAGGTGAGCGGATTACGAAAAACGCAATAAACATTTTCGCACCAGCGCCTGAGTAAAATGATCTCATTAAAGAGAATGTAAGGTCGTTTTGTTTCGCTTTCGCTACCCGATTTCCTGTAGCAACCTGCGAGATATTACACCCAAGTGGACAAGAAGAGCCTATTGAAGTAGACAATGATCGCTTTGCTAGTAGGCTCTGTAGCTGTAAAGATTCTCTATGTGTTTTTGAGATATGCGCGCGCATACATGCGCGTGCGGAAGTAGTGCAGAAGCGTGTATAGCTTGAAATCATAGTACAGGCGAATCGGTCGAGGCGAGCCGAGAGCAAAAAGACGGAAGCCGGAGTTCGGAATCGGAGGACGGACTTGGTGCACTAGCCCGAGCGCCTAACACCGGCGTTTACTGTTCAGAATCCGAGTGCCATGGGACCTAAGTACAAGTGGAGTGATTGGAAGATACTCCCTGGCTGAACAAATGATATCCTTACACTCACTCTTGAGCTTCTCAGTACTTGCCGCCGAATCACTCATCGAAATGATTGTGTTGATTAATCTCTCTCAGGCTTCCGATCTAAAAGATCTTAGATTGAAAATTAGTTAAGCTACAGTAGCTTCCTTGCGGGATTATACAACGTCAATGGTATCCTTTTTTTTTTTCCTGTTATGGTCTCGGGTAGCCCCATGCCGACCTTTCGTAGCTTTATGTACATGTGTATATGTCGTTTGTGAGAAAGGAAAACTTTGCACTTCTAAGCCCCACTTGTGCTCCTCGTGAATCCCTCCCATCTCCCCGTCTTCTGTACGTAGTCGATGAGGGCCTCGATGCCCTTCTCCGTTCCCAGTATCGCCGCCAGCGTGAAACCTTCCCGTCCCATCTTCCTTTCCAT
>JAZHGK010006336.1:0-49593 GCA_037855215.1 Waitea zeae | reverse complement strand
CAAGGCGAAGATGGCGAACGAGGACGGGTTTGTGCACATTCCATGGCGCTCAAACAAGCTCACTCTGCTGCTTAAAGTAGGTCATTGTAATCGGACGGTATTCATGGAGAGCCCTCATCTTCGTCACATGCTAGCCCATCTTCGACGTCGAATCTCGCCAACCCTCCAGAGCAATTATCATTGCCCACGTTTCTCCACACATACAAGACAGCACACATAGCATCAACACGCTGGGGTACGCAGCTCCGTTCAAGACTGCCCCTCCCAAGCCCAAGGGTCCTGCACCATACGACGCGGCCGATCCACGCACTTGGAACAATGAACAGACCGTCTCATGGCTGGAGGCAGAATTCGATAAGCACGAATGCGGCCGCTTACGTTCGGAGTATGTTCTCCAGAAGAGGAAGAAGGGTATCCGCGACCCTCCACCGCTCGATTTCTCCAGGATTAAAATTCGCCGTCGAGTGGACCTCTCCCGCGTGTGCCCCAACCCCATGACGGCGAGAAATATCGGGAAGATGTACACGGTCGAATTCATACAATTGTGTTTAAAGGCCGCGGAACCGTGGGTTTCCGCAAAGACGACTGAGCTCCAGATTCTCAAGCAGTACGCAGCTGAAGTCGCAAACCAGTTGTTCTATTTGATGATGACGGCAAAAACGCGGACGCGAAAGGAAGTTATGAAGACAAGGAACAAGCTGGACGTAAACATCTATGGTAGGCCCGAAACGCCCTTTCCGGTTTCTCTGATTATGTATGAGCGCATATAGGCGAAGCTCCTCATAGGGATGACAGGGCCACGCAGAAAAAACTTGGTGGCCAATACGAGTTCTTCAAGGAAGACACAAGCGATGCTGAGCTGTTGAAGCAGGTCGCTACGCTGGGGATACAGAAAGCCGAGCCAGGGCTTGCTGCACAGGCATGAGACCTCGCGATGGGCCCCTGCTGTATGACGCTGTTGATGTAAATTAAGCGGAACCCACGAGTGTATGATTGTGTGTCGCAAGGTCGCGGTTGCTCGGCCACGTTTACACCGCAGTCCCGAAATGAACATGCTCCGGCCAAGTGCTTGGGAGCGGTGACAGCGGAAGGAATCCGGGGGGCGGCACGGGTCAAACCAAACAGGACCAAACATTCCCCGCCTATAATGCGGGGCGGCGGCTGCGCGTCTCTTCCCAACCCCTCTCCAACAACGACGACGACCACTGACTCGTTGTAGGACAGACACAATGCTCTCTATTCCCCTCATCGTTCTCTCCGTCGCCGGCGCCGTCTCGGCCACGCCCCTCTCCACTTCCATTCATTACACCGGCCGTGACCGCACTCCTTGGGCGACGGCACCGCTTATTGAGGAACACCACCCCCATGGCAGCTTGAACAACTCGTACATTGTTGTCTTCAACGAGGACGTCAAGGCTCCCCACGTTGAGAACCACATGAACTTCCTCCAGGCCACGCACTACGCAAACCCCCTCGTCGGTGCTGACGACCACGGTATTCGTCATGTGTACGACGGCCACATTCGCGGCTACAACGGCAAGTTCAGTGCGGAGACTGTCGAGGCCATCCGCCAAATGCCGGAGGTTGCGTATGTCGAAAGGGACCAGGTGGTTCACGCTTACGACACACAGAAGGGCGCGCCTTGGGTAAGTTTATTTCTTTCCGAGTCATACGACTATTCCACATTCCGCAGCACACCACACCAGAGCGCTAACCTTCTCTCCGACAGGGTCTGGCACGTATTTCTCACCGCCCACGTCTCACCTTCGGCACCTTCACCAGGTATGAGTACAACCCGAAGGGCGGCGAGGGTGTTGACGTCTACGTCATCGACACTGGTATC
Organism: Waitea zeae; assembly: GCA_037855215.1. Taxonomy (NCBI): domain Eukaryota; kingdom Fungi; phylum Basidiomycota; class Agaricomycetes; order Corticiales; family Corticiaceae; genus Waitea; species Waitea zeae. Next base: position 47,750 of record JAZHGK010006336.1, on the reverse strand, counting down.
AACGTCGACCACGAGGAGTTTGAAGGTCGTGCCTCCTGGGGCAAGACCATGCCCCAGAACGATGTTGACGAGGATGGCAATGGCCATGGCACTCACTGCGCCGGAACTATTGCATCCCGCCGCTACGGTGTTGCGAAGGCTGCGAAGGTTCATGCCGTCAAGGTCCTCGGCTCGAATGGTTCCGGAAGCATGGGTGACGTCATCGGTGGCGTCGTTTGGGCTGCTGGAGAGGCTAAGGCCAAGATGGAGGCCGCTAAGGCTGAGTTTGCGGCTACTGGCAAGACCTCGCACAAGGGTTCCGTCGCCAACATGTCCCTCGGTGGTGGCAAGTCCAAGGCACTCGACCAAGCTGTCAACAAGGCTGTGGAAGCCGGCATGCACTTTGCTGTCGCAGCTGGTACGCAATCATACTTCATTAGTTAAAGTTTTGCATCCTCACCCGCGTTCTGTCTGCTTTAGGTAACGACAACCGCGACGCCTGCTCGTTTTCTCCTGCCGCCGCCGAGCTCGCAGTCACAGTTGGCGCGTCGACCCTCGGTGATGACCGGGCGTACTTCTCCAACCATGGGAAGTGCGTTGACGTCTTTGCACCCGGCTTGAACATCCTCTCGACCTGGATCGGCTCCAAGAACGCCGTCAACACCATCTCCGGTACATCGATGGCGTCGCCTCACACTGCTGGCTTGCTCGCGTATTTGCTCTCGATCTACCCATCCAAGGAGTTCAACCCATCCACTCTGCAACTCACTGATGAACTCCCCGCTCCTCTTGGATCCCTGAGCACCGTGACCATCCAGAACGCGTACGCTGTCGCGCACGCCTACCTCCCAAGCTGGATGACCACTTTCCTTCCCGCGCCCGAGTTCTTCGGCGCTGAGGTTGCGCCTACTGGACCAGCGACGCTCACTCCTACGCAACTCAAGAGGGCGCTCCTCCAGCTCGCGTCACCAGGTCTGCTCAGCGAACTTCCCGCCGGAACGCCGAACCTGCTTATCTTCAACAACGCCACTGCGTAAAGCGATACGAGAGTTGGGTTATAGGTTACCATTAATTGTGTCTGGTTTGTGGGTTCACCCACAGCCTATCGTCATTGTGTATACATAGTTTTTTTGAATGGTATATGATCCATTAGTGCATAACGTAAACATAAAACCAACATAAGCGCAGCAACCTTTCGCCTTGTTAGATCTTGGCATATTAAGTATCATCTGTGGTTTTGCGTCGCGAAACTCTTTGGTTGATCCACTTCTGCAGATCCTCCAAGTCCTTCAACAAGGGCAAAATGTCACGGGAAGTACCTTTCCTTCGACTCGATGTCAATTCGTCCGCGGCCTCGGCTATGACGTCTAAAATCCCAAGGTCGCCTTCAACTTTGGGCCCTTCTCGTGTAGGAGGTTCATTTTGACCCTCATCACCTGCATAAGGCTCAAAGAAGAGTCCCGGGCTCTCCCCGTGGTGTAGAGGATCAAGTGACGGAGGAGGCGTAGAGGCAGATGTAGGGGTGAGAACTCTCGACGATCGAATCTCGGGGGACACGGAGGCGACCGGCGTGAGCACCTGCTTGGCCGCAGCGCGCTCTTGGACGTAAGCGACGAGCGCTTCGTGGTTCAGCCCGAACGCGGTCCAGCTGGCGATCACCTCGGGGCTGGGGCTGGGCTGGGCGGCTAAGAGGGCATCGACCTGCTTCATGTGAACGATGGACAATCGGGGAGCTAAAAGTCGAGACCGTGTGGGGGGTCAGAAATGTAAGTGCGAATAGTGTGTGAACGAGCGTAATGAGTGCTGACTCTTCAGAACGGAGTTGGGCTGGGATGTTCTCCTCCCTCTGTGATTGGCGAACCAATTACCGACCGTCTTCTCTGTGGCATGTTCGTTTCCCAACTTCCTCAGTTCCTCGGCGAGCTCTCTTTTTTCGTCTGCTCTTGGAGCGCGTTTTGAAGAAAGCGAGAAATCTACGAGTATTGTTTGTAAGCAGCTTGTGGTGACGAAAGGAAACACTGCAATGCATACTATCTAACAGTTTCCACCCCGCTTGGTTCAAGTGATACAGCTTTCGCGCTTTGGGCGTGAGGGTTGAGGAACTCTCCATGGGCTCGCACCAGTTAACTAAAGAGTATGAAAGGGCGGGATGATTGTTATGAAAGCTCAAAGAAGTAATTAGTCACATGATTCAGTTGCCTTTCAAAATGAGATGTCCGTATATTGCTGATAGATAGATCAGCGCGTCCCTAAATCCAGCGCAAAGGAGAAAACATGGCGGCGAGATCGGATCATGCGCTCCAGCTCCCGAGGAAATCGGCGTCGGCCCGAACGAAAGCCAGCATGTAGTCCACGACACTTCCACTTTCTTCTCCTTCTCCTTCCCCTTCTCCTTCGCCGTCACCGTTTTCGAGGTTAGGGTCCGGCAACTCATCAGTGCCTGTCACAAAGGCCTCGCCTACATCTGCAACAGTGCCCTGATCCACCAGGGGCTCGGCCGTAGCGGCGGCTCCTTCATGAATCCCCCCAAACTCCTCGTCATTGACGCCTTCCAGATCGACGAACTCGCGCATGGCAACTGCAGCCGCTCTTGCGTCATCGGCGTCCTCAACTTCACCCAGGGCTTTGTTCATCGCGCGCTCGTCTCCAAAGAGCGAGCTCCAGTCGAATTGACCCTTTTGGATGACGAGGTCGTCCAGTGACCGTTTCTGATTCGCCTTGTGTAAGAGCGCCTCCTCAACGGTGTGCTGCGAGATGAAGCGGTAGATATGCACGTCGCGTATTTGCCCGATACGATGCGCGCGGTCTTCACACTGTCGGTCCATTTGCGGATTGAAGTCACTGTCATAAAAAATGACGGTGTCTGCGCCTGTAAGACTATGTTTTTACGTCAGCTTTAGAAGCAGCCGTGTTGCAAAGAGGTAACCCACTTTATGCCTACACCTCCAGAGCGGGAGGAAGATATGAAGCAGAATATCCGCGTATCGACGTTGAAACGCTCAGTAATGTACTGCCTATCCTCAATTTTAGTAGCACCATCAAGTCGCAGGTAGAGCCAGCCGTGATAGTTGAGGAATGTCTCTAAAATGTCGAGGATCTTCGTCATTTGTGTGAAGATGAGAACGCGGTGACCACCCGCTTTCCGTTCACGTAAGAGTTGGTAAAGCTTCTGTAGCTTTCCACAGTCGTACTGAAGGAGTGAAGCGTCGGGAAATGCGATTTGCAGTTTGACGGCTGAACGATGAAGCACCTCATCAAACTCCGGATTTCGACATTGAGATAAGACGTGCTCGGGAAGGGGAAGCATGAGCGAAGGCACGTCTTGGGCAACGACGGGTGGAGTAGCGAACGAAAAATGGTCGATGATGTCGGCCATGTAATGAGACCGTTCGGCGTAAGACATTACCATGCTAGGCGCAATCGTAGGAGTATTAAGAAAATCCGAGCGAACATCTGTTGCCGAAAGGGGAAGCAGGGGTCGGTAAAACCTATGAACTTTTCGCAAAAGCTCCGAGCTATACAACGGATATCGTCGACAACGGACACGATTAATCTCGTGATAGTAAATTGCTCGGATTTTGGCCGCGGCTTGAATCTGATACTCTCTCCAGAGCTTGTACCCAACAAGGGTTCGCATATCTTTTGGTGGTGGTGATGATTGAAGTTGAGTAATTTCGTGAGAGATCAGATCAGTTGCATCTAATATACGTGTTTCGAGAGCAGCCAATAGGGAGCCGTTGACATGGTCAATGAAGCGCAGGCCAAGAGCGTCAATGTTGGGAGCCAGATAATCCTCGGCAGAGCGGAGTAAGCGCCGCCTGACGAGTAGATCCTTGATCTCAAAGTCGGCTAGAGCAGATCTGGGCATCGCAAAAGAAGTAACAATAGGCCGGACCTCAAAAAGGTCTGGATGGTTGCAGACCTTTCGCAGCTGCATAAGGATGTTTGCTATACGGTGGTACACTCCGGAGCTAAGGTCTACCGATGTGGTACGGCGGGACATGAACTCGTCGTACAGAAAACGCTGCCGCTTGGAGAGAGGGCATATGACCAGATGCTCGAATTTGCTTGGGAGCTCTTTCTCCACATCACGCTTGAGGCGACGGAGGAGGTAAGGCCGTAGAACGGTGTGCAGCTTCGTGACCCGTTGTTGCGTCTCGTCTGCGTGAGCTTGGCCCGCTTCGATTGCCTTCTCAAGTGGATCTTGAACGAAAGCGTCAGAACTGTTTCCTCGTTTAACTAATGATCCAGTTGGACTCACTAGAGAACCACTCGCCAAATTCCTTGAGGTTAGCGAAGTCGGTGCCCGACATGAGGAACTGGAGCAACGCCCAAAGCTCTGTGAGGTTATTTTGTAGTGGCGTGCCCGTTAGGAGTAGTCTTCGAAATGACCGAAACAAGAGTAGGATATTCCACCTCTGCGACTTGAAGTTTTTGATCATGTGTGCCTCGTCCAAGATCATGTAGTACCAGGGCTTTCGCTTGAAGATGTGTGCATCTCGACTGGCGAGAGTGTAAGACGTGACACAAACGTTGAAACTGTCTTTGGAGTTCCAGCCGCGGCGGAGTTCTTTGCGTCTCTGGACGTTTCCATGATAGCTGAGGACCTTAAATCCAGGCAGAAACTTTTTGAACTCCATCTCCCAGTTGAGTATGACACTCGTAGGTACGATGATAAGATGAGGACCCCAGATTCCCCTATCGCAAGCAAGGTGCGCCAAGAGTGCGATTGTCTGGATGGTTTTACTGCGAGTGGGGTGAATATCAGAGCAATGGAACAGCTGTTAGTGATATACGCACCCGAGGCCCATCTCATCTGCTAAAATGCCATTGAGAGATTTGGTATGCAGGTTTGCTAACCATTCAAGACCTGACTGCTGGTAAGGGCGTAAAACGCCACGAAGCAAGAACGGCTTCGCAACCTTACTCCCTGGATCCCAATACACTGGAGCAGTATGATACGGCTTCAGGTATGCAGGAACCTCATCCGGTATGGCGACAACCTCCTTCTCCTCTTCTTCCTCAAGTTGGTCGCTATCTTCATCAGCGTCCACAGCGGAAGGTTGCACGTCCCCACTGGGTCCATTTGACGTTGGGGATTGATCGGTTTCATGAACTGGCTCAGTCCGTTCCACAACATCGGCCAAAGGAGATGGAGACACGCTCTTAGCGGGGTTGCCAATCCCAGCTTCCTCATGGTTGAGCATCCCTTCAGGAGGTGGCTCGTCCTCTGGTCGCTGCGCGCTTGTCTGCATGGGAGGGGACGACACTCTCACGTCCACTTGAACCTCATTTCCGAGCTGAGGAATGACATCGAGTGGATCCTCAGGTGAGGGATGCGAGGTTGATTCAGAGGATGATAGTGGCGGTGGGGCAAGTTCCAAGATATCACTCTCATCGTCGCTATCCAGCTCCGACATAGTGTCAACGGACAGGTGAGGGGTAATGTGACTTCCATCTAACGAAGGTGAACGTGTAGATGGAGGTGCATTTATAGAACCTGTGAGCGCCAGCTCTGAGGGAGTTGCGGACACAGACGCAGACGCAGAAGAGTCGCGCCGGCGCCCCGATGAAACATCGTTTTGAAGCAGCCATTGAGAATCGAAAAATTCGTCGTCATCGTTGCCATCGTCACTGCTAAGCACAGTCGTAGCTGCCTCATTGACTTCACTGCCCCGTTCACCCGGCTCTGAGAGCTCGTCATCGCTGTCCGGACCATTTCCCCAGCCATGAAGCACGGACGAGACGCTGCCGGAGCGGCTGCGGGATCGAGTGTGCAAAAGATCCACCTGCTGGGCCTCCAATATCATACCGGATTGGTCCAAAATGGCATCGAGATGCTTGCGGCCTCGCATCCTTTCCTCTTCTGCTCGTCGCGCTCTTTCCTCTTCCCGAACATGCTGAACAACATTCCAAAAATTCAATACCATTTCGGAAACTCGATACATGATACGGCTCACTCACATGCACCACCTTCCTCCATTCATCCATCACGAGCCTGATTGTCGCCTTCGCCAACATCCGCACGCGTCTTTCTTCTGCCTGCCTCTCGCGCTCTTCCATCGCCTTCAATCCATCCCAATACCCGGCCATGGCGCGCGCTGTGGGCGTCAGACCGGTCCCAGAAACTCTTGGGCGTCTCGACTTGGCAAACGCCGTCACTTGATCGACAATCTCCATCCACGCGTCGCCTTCATGAGCAACAATTCCACGCGCGACGTCTCCAACGGCGCCCTCGACCTCTTCCGGTCGCTCCACCAGCCTGCCCGCCCTGCGCAGCTTTCGTGCACGTTCGAGCACCCGAGCGTCCTTCTTTGCTTGAAGTTCGAGTTCCTCGACTGTGACATTCTTCTCATCTACGGCCACGTACGAGTCTAACAATGCGGCCAGACTACCGTGGATCGGCTTGAACGGCCGCTGTTCCGGATGGGTGTACACCGGCTGTGGCTTGCGGACAATCAAACGTACGCGCTTTATGTGACTGAGGGAAGTGGGGGCGGAGGAGAGCGAAGCAGAAGCGCGGAGACGCTTCGGTGCCGTTATCGCGCCGTTGCCAGCGGCAGATGAGGAAGCCTGGCCGTTGGTGGTTGGATGAGAGGGGGAGGTGGCGATGGTTTTTCGACGTTTGCGGGGAGCTGGTGTTTTGACGACTGAGGGGGAAGACTTGGAAGCGGAGGGTGTGTCGGCCGGTTCGGCAGGGCGTTTCTTGTTCGAGGATTCTGAGGATCGACTTTGGACCGAGGGGGCAGACGGCATCGGTCGCGCCCGTTTGCGTGCGACGCTCGCAGACTCGTTCTCCTCCACTTGCGCTTTGCGAGTCGTCGGAAACGCAACACCGTTCTTTCCGTCCACACCAGAACCCTGCAACACGTCGGAGCTCGCGCGCTTTCTGCCCTTCCATCCCTTTGCCTCGCTGATAATGCCCCAAATCTCATCATTTGCATGTTGGGGTTTTGCATGCTGCTGCGTATCATCTACTTCCGGCGATGCTACTGCTGTTGCTGTTGTTGTGAGTACGGATACGTGTTCGTTTTGGGCGCGCCGGGTGCGCCGTGAGGGACCGACGGTGGGGGTGTATAGACGAAGCGGATCGCGTTCGGCTTTGTACTGAAGTATATAGATGAGTTTGAATATACTATACTCAAAGAGGGGAATACATACACGCTCAAAAACGTGAGACCTGTCCAATCTGGCAGCCTATAAACGGGGTTGGTATGAAAACTTTGTCTCGAAGTAACAACTGCGCACCTCCGGGTCAAACGTCAAAAGTGTCGTGAACTTTTCCATATGAAAGGACTGTCGTATCTATGCCGCCCAAAACCGTTAGCGATTGTTGGGTGTAACACACCATAGTGACCCATGTACCAAGTCATCGTGTCCACTCCCTAGATTCTCCAACTCCTCCTGACGTTCCTGCACAAGCCTTGCGCGCTCTTCGAGCACGTACGGATCCACATTAGCGTCATTCGCGTTGCTGCGCTCGCGCTGGATTTTTCGCGGCATGTTTTAGCACACAGAAAGCCGTTTCAAGCCGGGGCAGAGACCAAGAGACAGCCCCTCGAGCCGGTCGATCTCAGCAGATCCGGGACAAGCCAACGAGCTTGTTTGGTCTGTAGGTAGCTGAGAGTTCGCAGAAACGACGTGCGGCAGTCTAAAAGTGGGAACGAGGCTGAGAGTGTGTCAAGAACGAGCGCAAGTAAGGCCGACTGTTGCCCGAGCATGTTTGCGGGTCATGGCGTGGTGGCTTGTTTGTCTGGCGGTCACAAGCGCCCGGGTCTTTCAATTGAAAGGGCTCCGACTGCCTCACTCGATTGCCAAGACTCATCTGCGGAAGCAACGAAGACGATATCGACCAGGACGAGCAAATTTTTAACCGTGAAGTTTATGAGTAGTATTATCTAAGATACATTGATGGTACAAGTTTAAGTTTGACCTATTCAGTTAAGCAGTAGCGGCCCGCTTATGGGCCAAAACAAGGAGCAACAAGAGTTCAATACTGGGGATGAAGTGTTTAGAATGGGTTTGTGTCAAGTGTACGAAGCAGAGGTACGTACCGTTCCTTGAGAAGGAAAGAGACACCCTGGCTCAAGAACCCCTTGAGCAACTGGGTCTCCAAGCCGTGGTATATCCCGAGTGAACTGTTCTTCTGTCTCAGCACCTGTCCGAACACGCCCTTCACGCTCGGCTTCGAGCCGTCCCCGTTCCGCCTCGCGCTCGCCTGCGCCTGCGTCTTCGCCAAGATGAGAGGGTACAGCAACGCGACCGCGACGCTGTTGCTGATCGCAGCGCCGAGGAAGGCTTCGATGGGTCCCGGTGTTATAGTCATGCTTTTGGAACGGGACATGCGAGCGGTGAAGCGTCGGAAGACTTGGAAGAGGCCAAAGGTGATGGACGGGTTGAGGCATAGCGGGACAGTTGACTCGAAACCTGGTAAAGTGTGAGCGGCGGGGTACATGACTTCCCTAGCAAGTTGTCATACCTCTCCAAAACCCACCCAACCCCTCCTCGGCGTACAGCCTCTTGACCAATCCCGTCACGGTGACAGGCTCGTCCTCTTCGTCCGAGTCGCTGCTCGGGCTCTCGGGCCGCTTCTCTCCCGTTTCAATGTCCCGTTGCTTGGCGTTCGATCTCGCGGTCTGCATCTGGACCGTGATGACGCTGAGCGGGGTGGACAAGGCCCGGGACGCCACACCGGCGACGAAGCCGAGCGCCAGCTCTGTGGGGACGGTGAGGGCGGCCTGACGGCCTTTTGCGCGTGCTTTAAGCTTCAAGAGCAGTTGCCGGAGCCACGAGTAGGCGTAGAAATAGAAGAAGCTAAACGAGGGATTAACACGGGTGTGAAACCATCGGATGGTACCGCAGTGACTCACTTGCTGACGAGCGTCGCACCAGTATCACTCGCCAAGCCGGCATAGAGACTCTCCCAGCCGTGTTTTCTTACTATTTTCCTGAGCAACTTCACCGCACCTTCGATTCCGCTCCCCGTCCTCTGGACGTCGCGCGGGGTCTGCGTCTGCACCCTCGCCGCGAGGAAGTCTAATGGGTATGTGAGCGCGCTCGCAGACGCGCTAGCGAGTGCACCGGTGAGAGCCTGTGTGAGCGGGGGGAGCTGAGAGGTCATTTTTGGAGGAGGAGGGCAAGGAGGAGGTTGCGAGAGGAGAGAGAAATGTATCAGCTGCTGCTGTTGAGCGATGAATGATTTTGACGGAAGCAGGACGTCATGGTTGGGGTTTGAGGATGCTTGTGAGTCCGGTCAAGGTCCGGTCCGAGGTGTCAATGCAGCCATGTGAATTTATATACCGGTGGGTCGGCTTCCCCGCAAACATCCAGTGCTCCGGCCGAGCGAAACATCTTCAGCCTCCAACTTTGACGATGGTCGTCCAGCATGGGTGCGCCAGACTACGATTTAATTTTCGGTACACTGATCACGTACTAACAACATGCTCTTTTTTTTTAAAAAAAAACAAACAGTATTCGCACACTAGGCGTTCTCGGCGCCGGCCAAATGGGCCTCGGGATCGCCTACGTCGCCGCGCTCAACGCGCGCATCCCGCGCGTCCTACTCTCCGACAAGTCCAGCGCGCAGATCAAGTCCTCGCTCTCGCTCATGGACAAGCTGCTCGCCAAGGATGTGAAGAAGGGCAAGATCAGCCAGGAGGACGCGGACGCCGCGCGCGGGCGCGTCACCGTCGTCGCCGAGGGCGAGGGCATCGACGGCCTCCGGGACTGCGACATGGTCGTCGAGGCCGCCTCGGAGAACTTGGCGCTGAAGCAGACGCTGTTCAAGGCGCTCAGCAAGGCGTGCCGGCCCGACGCGATTTTGGCGACGAACACGTCGAGCATCAGGTGAGCGTCGCTGGTTCCTTACCTTTTCGTAGATCCGCTGAAGTTGACGTCCTTCACTCCTAGCGTCACAAAAATTGCTGCATCGACGATCCCAGAGGGTGTCAGCGCTACACACGAGTCCGCAAAGAGCGCCGAGCGCGTCGTCGGTACGTTCATTGTTTGAAATTTACTTCTTTTTATGACTTATCCTTCTATAGGCGTGCACTTTTTCAATCCTGTCCCCGTTATGGCACGCTTTCCAGCTTATATGTGACAAAGAACATTGAAAGCTGACGTATAGCCCTATCTTTTTTAGAAACTCGTCGAGCTTGTCCCTGCTCTGCAGACAAACCAAGACACGATCGAGCGCTCCCGTGCATTCGCAGCTGCCTGCGGCAAAGGTACGCCGATCCCTTCTGGCAACGAGCCAAAAGCAGTTCTGACGTCGCACCAAACCAACCAGAGGTGACCACGTCCAAAGACGTGCCCGGCTTCGTCTCGAACGCGCTGCTGTGCCCGTTCCTGAACGAGGCGATCATGTGCCTCGAGCAGGGCACGGCGACCCGGGACGACATCGACAAGACGCTCCGGCTCGGGATGGCGCACCCCATGGGTCCTCTGCAGCTCGGTAAGATCACTCATACAAGCACCTCTCCTCGCTCGTATGCTGACATCGCATATCTGATAGCGGACTTTATCGGCCTCGACACCGTCCTCGCGATCCAGCAGACTCTGTACGCGGGCACGGGCGACTCCAAGTACCGCTCGGCGGTGCTGCTCGAGCGCATGGTCGACGCGGGCTGGCTGGGCAAGAAGGTCGGCCGCGGGTTCTACACGTACGACGCGGAGGGCAAGATCGTCGGATGAGCCTCATGTGGGCGATTGGGGGGGCAGGAAGCGTAAGGGGTTCACAATGGTTTTTACGATACCGGCAAAAAAAAAAGACTTCGTGTGACTAATGTTACAATGGGGGTGAGAGCTCGGGAAAGGAAGACTAGGAGCGTGTGATAGCGATGAGACGATAAGCATTAAGGGCGCGTGGTTCGCATAGCAGAGAGAAAAAAAAGGAACCTAAATTATGTTGGAAAACTTGAACAACAAGAAGCAAGAAGACGGCTCAATCACAAAGATCTGCCGAGTAATGCGGATATCCCGTTCAGCCATCCGCGACTAGTACAGCACTAAGAAATGACTCTCACCTTCGACTTTAATCCACTGGTTCCCCCCCTCATCCGGAGGCACGTACAGCATCACCTCGTCGTCGCTCATGTCCTCATCGTCCTTCATCTCCGGCCACGGCGCGTCCTCCATCCTGCGCGCGGTCGTCGTCGTCATCATCGTCGTCGTTGTCGTCATCGGCGGCGGAGGCAGCGGCGGCGCCGCAGAGGCAGTGTGGGTGGGCGCGTCGGGCGGCGGGACCGACTCGGGCCGGAACGACGGCGAGCGGGAGAAGGGCGTGCCGAAGAGCGAGCGAGACTCCGAGTCGGCGACGCGGCTCGGGCGGGGAGGGGAGTCGAACGCGTCGGCGCGGATGAGGTCGTCGAACTCGAACATCGGCACGTTCAACTCCGCGGCCACGACTGGCATCGGGTACGAGTCGGCCTTCGCGGCGAACCGGGGCGGCGCCTTCGTGGCGGGCCGGACTCTGCGGCAGGGAGACTCGAGGAGGAGGAGGGACGGCTGGCGTTCGAGCTTCGGGTCGGAGGGCTGCGGGAGCGACGGCGGCTTGACGTCTGCGGCGCTCTGGCTCGTGGGGAACGTCAGAGGCACGGCGGGCAGGAACGGCTCGGAGAGCCAGCTCGGGACCTCCATCGTCGAGGGCAAGTCGAGTGTGAGCTCGGAGGAGGGGGACTGAACGGGCACCACGTTTGCACGAATGGGCGACGAAAAGGGGGAGGAGACGGCGGGGGGCTGGCGAGCGAACGGATCTTCAGGGTTTGGGGGAGATTTCGGCTCAGGTGGGAACGCTACGTCCTCGGTCAAGCCGTCGCCGACCGCAGGCGGAGGTTCGTACTCCATCGATTCGTCGCTCTGATCTGGCGTCGACATCGTCAAAGCAAAGTTCGAACAAGCCTGTGGCGTGACTGGGGGGTGGGGGGTTGCGAGGACGACAGGACTCGGGGGATGAGTGCTGCCCTCTGATAACGAAAGGAGACGGACGCACATAGACCGCGCCGTTCGCGTTCCCTCTTCAACGCCTCGGTGAGCGTCTTCAGCGATGGCGGAGGCTCTGCGTCCGAAAGTGTCAGCGGTTAAGACGTAGGTGCGACAACGACGCTCGAAAAGGGGGGACGCACCGCCCCTCTCGAGTGCCTCCTGCTCGAGTTGGCCGACGAAGGCGTTGAGTTCGAGCTCGGTGCGCATGTCCAAGTCCCGGCTCTTGTAGAACGTCTCGAGCACCTCCTCCGCGGTGAAGAGCATCCTGGGCGGCTCCCAGGTGAGCTCCCACGGCCGGCCCGTGGCGGGATCGGACCCCTCCCAGCGGATGAGGTACTCCCGGGTGACCTCCCGCTGGGCGACGACCTCGAGGACCTCCCAGAGGATCTCGCCGCGCTCGTTGCGCTGGCGGGTCCTGCCCGTCCGCTTGGAGGCCTTGCTCTTCCTCGGGGCGCCCTCTCGCTGGCTCGTCGCTGTCTTCTTGCGCGGCATGAGGGTGTGGTCAGTGGCCCGGATGGCGTATGGGCCGACGGCGAGGTCGATTTGAGAGGGTTGTGGACGCGTCGAACGCGCAGTGGGAGGCGGGCTTATATGCGTACGAGCTCAGCACAGCCTAACGACGTCGGCGGTGGGATGTGATGAGACCTGACGACCGAGATATGACTGTTTAGGGCAAGTGTTGTGGGTGAGAAAGCGGGGGAGGGGGAGGACTGTAATTTCGGGTTGCCAATATCGGCATGTCTTTGACTTTGAATTGCTGGGGGGAGGGAAAGACGCCCACAAGGGCATAGCCACAGCAGCGCATGACTGCCAGGCGTCGGCCGTTATCCACTCGCCCCGGGCTTCTTCCGCCCCTGCGGACGACTATCAGTCTACGTGTTCGTTCAAAGATCCTCATCACTTGGTCTGCTACAACCAACATCGACGCGCTTTTTCCCCCCTCCCCTCGAGAAAGCAAACCCCACAAAAGATGCGCGTAGTGAGCTTGTGGGCCCTGGCCGCCCTCCTGCCCTACGCGACGCTCGCCGTCAAGACCGGCGACTTCAAAATATGCTCCCAGTCCGGCTTCTGTCGCCGCGGCCGCGCCCTCGCCCAGCGCGCGGAGGCCGCCGGGGACAAGTGGGAGTCCCCCTACGCCGTCGATCCGCGCATCATCACCGCCTCGAGCCAGCAGGCGCTGCTGACCGCCTCCGTCAAGTCCGCGCTCTACCCCGACGTCAAGTTCCTGCTCAACGTGAACATCCACGAGGACAAGGTCGTCCGCGTCCAGCTGGACGAGGTCAGCCCGCTCCACAGGCGCTACGACCAGGCGGCGATGTGGGCGCTGATCGAGGAGCCGAAGATCTCGACGGACGTGATCTGGAACATCGACCGCTACCGCGACCGCGCGCTCGCGACCACGCCCGACGGGATGGAGGTCATCGTCGAGTTCACCCCGCTCCGGATCTTCCTCCTCCAGGACGGCAAGGAGCAGATCGTCCTCAACGGCCGCGGCCTGCTCCACATGGAGCACTTCCGGAAGAAGCAGGAGGAAAAGGTCGTCGAGCCGCCCGCGGAGGGCGCCACCGAGGGCGAGCAGGCGGTGCTGAAGGAGGAGGAGGAGGAGGAGAAGAAGGTCAACCCCAACGCCTGGTTCGAGGGCGAGATCGAGGACGCCTACTGGGAGGAGACGTTCAACTCCTGGACCGACTCCAAGCCCAAAGGTCCGTTGATAGGACCTGCTACCGTGCCCCCGTATGCTAACCATAGAACCTTCAACACAGGCCCGGAATCACTCTCGCTCGACATCACCTTCCCCGCTCACGGTCACGTCTACGGCATCCCCCAGCACGCCACCTCCCTCGACCTCCCGCTCACCACCGGCCCGGGCGCAAAGTACTCGGACCCTTACCGCCTCTGGAACTCGGACGTGTTCGAGTACGCCGCGGACGGGACCATGTCCCTCTACGGCTCCATCCCGCTCCTCCACGCGCACTCGGCCGAGAGCACCGTCGCCGTCTTCAACGCCCTCGGCTCGGAGACCTTCGTCGACGTCTCCCGCCCCGCACCAGGGTCGACGCACACGCACTGGATCTCCGAGTCGGGCGTGCTCGACCTCTTCCTCCTGCCCGGCCCTACGCCCGAGGCCGTGTTCAAGCAGTACGCGCGCCTCACGGGCACGACCGTCATGCCCGCCCAGTGGGCGCTCGGCTACCACCAGTGCCGCTGGAACTACGTCAGCTCGGACGACGTGCGCACGGTCCAGAAGCGGTTCGACGAGGAGGACATCCCCGTGGACGTGTTCTGGCTGGACATTGAGTACTCGCCGAACCACAAGTACTTTATCTGGAAGGACAAGGAGTTCCCCGACCCTGTGGAGATGACGAACGACGTCGCCGCGAACGGACGCAAGGCGAATTTTGCCTCTCCCTTTTTCCAAACTCAAACACACGGGGCTAATCGTATTCTGACAGATGGTCGTCATCATCGACCCCCACCTCAAACGCGACCAAGACTACCCGCCGTACAAGGAGGCGTCCGACCGCGGGCTGCTCGTCAAACCCTCGAGCGGGCAGGGCGAGTACGAGGGCTGGTGCTGGCCGGGCTCCTCCTCCTGGGTGGACATGTTCAACCCGGCGAGCTGGGTGTGGTGGGCGAAGCTGTTCAAGACGACGCCGCAGGAGGGCTTCAGCTGGACGCAGAGCACGGAGGACATCCACATCTGGAACGACATGAACGAGCCCTCGGTCTTCAACGGGCCAGAGATCAGCATGCCGAGGGACAACATCCACTACGAAGGGTGGGAGCACCGGGACGTGCACAACATCAACGGGATGCTTTTCGTGAGTGGTTTTTGGTTTACACCGAAATCGGTGATTTGAGCAGTGCTTAAAACTGGAGCGCAGAGCAACGCGACGTACAACGCGCTCCTCGCTCGCTCCGACGGCAAGAAGCGGCCGTTCGTTCTCACCCGCTCCTTCTTCGCCGGCTCGCAGCGCTTCGGTGCGATGTGGACCGGCGACAATCTCGGCACGTGGGAGCACATGGACGTCGGTAACAAGATGGTCCTCGCAAATAGCATCGCGGGCATGGCTTTCGCCGGCTGTGAGGACACACTTTTTTTTCTCCCAGCATCTCCTACTCTTACTGACAGTTTCTGGACGACAGCGGACGTGGGCGGCTTCTTCGGAAACCCCGACTCGGAGATGCTCGTGCGCTGGTACCAGGTCGGCGCGTTCAACCCCTTCTTCCGCGCGCACGCGCACATCGACACCAAGCGCCGCGAGCCGTACCTGATCGACTCGCCACACAAGGAGATGATCAAGGAGGTCTTGCGGCTGAGGTACTCGCTCCTGCCTGTATGGTACACGGCATTCAGGGAGGCGTCTACGACTGGAATGCCGATCGTTCGGTAGGCAATACCAATAATACGATGCGAATGGATAGCTTATTGTCATTTCTTCTCGCCAGTCCTCACTACGTGGTATTCCCTAAGGATGAGCAGGGCTTCTCGATCGACAACCAATGGTTCGTGGGTGGATCCGGTCTCCTCGTCAAACCTGTTACCCAAGCAGGCGTGGACAAGATTGACGTTTACCTTCCGGAGGATCAGGTAAACTCGTTCTACTACAACACACAGCAAGCATTACTGAAAACAACTAGGTCTACTACGATTACGTCAACTTCCAAACCTACCGCGGGGCCCCGAAGGGTACTAACGTTACCGTCCAAGCGAACCTCGACCGCACACCGCTCCTCATCCGGGGTGGGTCCATCATCCCTACGCGCCAGCGCCCCCGTCGGTCGACCATGCTCATGAAGCACGACCCCTTCACGCTCCGCGTCGCGCTCGACAACACCGGCTTCCACGCCCGCGGCGAGCTCTACCTCGACGACGGGGAGACGTACGAGTACCAAACGGGCGAGTTCGTCTGGCGCGAGTTCACCGCCGAGCGGCACGGGAAGGACGGCCTGCGGATCGCGAGCGTCGACCTCGGCGCGCGGCGCGAGCCGAAGGAGGCGGTGGACGTCGTCAAGTTCAGCACCTACGACCGGAACAACGCGTTCGCAAAGTCACTCGAGCACGTCGACGTGGAGAAGATCGAGGTGCTGGGTCTGGCGAAGGCGCCGAAGAAGGTGAAGCTCGCGAGCGGCAAGGAGCTCGTGTTCGAGTTCAACAAGGGTGCCGCCGCGTCCGACAACCAGACGCGCCGCGCGAGCTCGCTCGTCATCAAGGCTCCGCGGGAGAGCATCGCGAAGGATTGGGTGATCCTGGTCGAGTAGACGAAGCCGACCCTATAAACCAAAAAAGCAGCGTATCCGGTTTGCTTTGTATACTTTTGTACAGCCGAAGATATGTCCGATATATGACAATAAATATAAATTGGATTTAACAAAACGAGACGTTTACAACCACTAGGTTGGTTGCACGATCGCAAGCTGGATCGACCCGGAAGCAGAGGCCACAGCCCCCTTTTTATATCACTCAGTTTCTAACATATGTTATTAGTTTTGGTATGGTCGTATCAGGATATCATCATTAAGCCTTCAGGTTCCGTAATCTTCGTCAACATACATCTTCAGATGCGTTTCTACTATTCGATCAATTATCCTACTATCATTCTCATCGTCCAGCAATGAGAGCTTCATCTTGTCACGCTAAACAACACTCTTGAGAAAAGAGTTTAGGAAAATATTAAAAACCCTACTCACCAAAGCAAACGAGGTCCCGCGATATACATAACCAAACAGCTCTTTGTGGTCGGGATGTTCTTTAGTGATGTGCCGTTGGGCTAATGCCCGAACAGTCGCGCGCTTTATTGTCTATTTGTTGGCTCGTAAGCCGGCATGTATCTAAGCAGTTTGTGTATGCGCACCATCTTGTTTGCTGCCTCAACCTCTCCAACTACTTCTGTGTCAGGATCGCCATCCACGCTCGCAACGCTAAAAACACTGGTCGCTCGTTCGGCTGCTTTTCCTTTGTGATTCGGCAGTGCACCGAACACATCGTGAGAAGCTGCCGATTTCTTCCCGCCCTTCGCGGGTACTGAGGGTACTTTGAAGCTGACCTCCGCAGCAGTCGCACTCGCGCTTCTCGCCCTCGCGAGGGCTTGCGACGCCGGCAACCCGAGCATGACTTCCCGGGCGCGCCTCAAGACGCTGCCCGGAGCGGGCGGGGGCTCGCCGATCTTGCGACGCTTTGCGTCGGGCTCTGTCGGCTGGTCCTCGTCGCCTGAGGGAGAAGAGCCCTGACGGCCAAAGTAACGCAGAGGAGGTTTGCGGGGCGTGTAGTCGTCGGGGCGAGGTAAACGAGTCGCGCTGGTAGACGGTCCAACAACGGGTCTTAGTGGAGGTGTTGGGGAGAGACGTGCGACGACCAGTTCCAGAGGCGTTGGAGGACCTGCCGACGTCAGGAGGAGGGCGGTCGGCTGTCGCGCGAAGATGACGATTTCAGTCGCGTCGGAGGACGTTGCATCACCCAAAGCTATTTTGACTGCCTGCGAAGACGTTCCGGATTTAGAGAATGGGAGGACGCAAAACGCGTTGTAAAAGTATGTCTGTGTGAGTATCGCCAATGGGTGAATAAATCTAAAGACCTGACACGTAAATTATTGTGGAGGCAAAGGATAGACCACTCCCACTTACAGCCGTACGTCCCCCGCCTCATCAGCCCATGGTCCATCTTTCTTGTTGATATCTTTCAAAGAACAGAGCTCAAGCAATCGTAGGGTGGGTCGACCGCGCATGCTCTCCAACGCGAGCGCAAGCGGGTTGTCCAGCAGCCCGCGATCCTTGGCAGCCGTGAACGTTAATCCATCCAGAGTGAGCAGAGAGTCAGGCAGAGAGAGCCCTCCACGGTAGAGCAGTCGGTGTATGCTCCCAGATGGTGTGCTCAAGCTTGAGGATTGGTGCAGAAGTGGTGGACGCGTTGGGGTCTTGTCCAAGCTCAATGCCGACGTTGCAGCCGTAAGCGCTTCGGTCACCGTGGCAGTCATTCCATGACTCGATAATGCAGACATATACAAAAATAGTGCGTCCTATAGACCCCAAGCCTTTAGGCAGGCGACAGTGACAGTCACTAAAGATTCAGAAGCACAAGTCGCGCGAGGACGGTGAGGAGTTGGCGAGGCAGGCTGCTGTGCCCGAACTCCGGACCCGGACAAGTTCTTCTGACCTCTCCTGCTCCTTTCATCGTCAACTAGAGCGCCTTTCAAGTCGATTCCTGAGCTCACATACTCTAAGTGAGCAGTATGAACTCGAATCCTTGCCCCAGAGCTCCTTTGGCTACTAAGATACTGCAACATGTAACTCACGAACAAAGAGTGACTCAGTCTGAGGCTCAGCTGCTCAGACTCAAACGCGAGCGCAACCGATACGTACCTATCGGCAAGCTGCCTGTAGAAATTCTCTCGAACATCTTCCTGATATGTCGAAACGATGGGTTAAGGATCCCTTCTCAGATACGCAGCTTTCAGTGGATGACTGTGACTGGGGTGTGCGAGTTTTGGCGCTCTGTTGCACTCCGAACGGCAGCCCTTTGGGATTGTCTCGAATACAACCCTCGTTGTCGACCGATCGCAAACCGAATGGCGAAGCTTGCTGGTAGACGGCCTCTAGACGTGACCGTTCATTTTTTGAACTTGAAATCTTTGTCCCAGAAGTTGACATCAACCATACTTCAACGAACGAAATCGCTCGGGTTATACCAATGCCCTAAGAGCCTGTTAGAAAGTGGAACTAAGGATCCACTTCGCCAATTTGCGCCTATTTTGGAGCACCTTGAAGTCAGGTGTACTCCCAAAGCTGGTGAATCTGCAGAGGCTATGATCATCCCGTCTGACTTCTTGTCTGGCGCTGCACCATCGTTGCGATCTGCTCATCTATTAAACGTGAGGATTGTATGGGGTCAAACGACTTTCCTTAATGCCGTAGAAAATCTGTTTATAACTTCCAGTATGGCCTTGGGAACACCAGAATCAATGCTAAATTCGCTCAGTCAGATGCTGCATTTACGCAACCTAGAACTTGTGGTTGAGTCGACATCTCAACAGGAATTCCTCGTTCCGGATATCCTGGGTTCAAATTCTGGCTCTCTTCGAGGTACTGTCTCTGAATTCACTTTGCCAGAATTGAAATCCTTCACGTTTTCTACGAGCGCAAGCTACATAACTCCCATGTTAAACTTAGTCCGTATGCCCAAGGTAGAACATGTTGATATTGAGATAGTCTCACCTGACCTTGCGTCTCTAACTGCTGCCTCCAGTTTGTACCAACGCTACGAAGACAATTTTTTGAGTCGTGGCCGTACTGTTCAGAAAATAATGACTGATAAGAAGACCATTGCATTTTTTGGCCATTTGAGGCATCTCCCTATATTTCAGCTTCGACTCCAGAAGCATTCATTCTCGATTGGCGATTGGCAAGGTCGCTTCTGTCGTGCATGCGATACCTCTGCAGTGACGTTACTGGAAGTATGTCACTATGACGACGTACATTTAGTTCACTCGTGGATTACTTTGGCATCGTGTCTGCTGTCGGTGACTACGATCGCGTTTCAAGGCGCAGGAAGTGGTTCGGTTTTGAGGTGCTTACAGCACTCCGAGCAGTCAGAAGAACTCCGTTTTCCTGCCCTCGTCGGTCTGCAGATTAGTTGCGATACTGCACTCGAAGACATTACCATGTGGTGTCGGGTTCGGCGGAGACAGCGGCGTTCAGTGCGCCATGTTATTCTGCTCGGTAGAAATTATGATTTAGTATCGGCAAGAACCCTATCCCGATACGTTGGCTTCGTAGACGTGCATACATTTGAAGGTCTTTAATAATTCCGCAGCAGTTACTCATGAGCTTTTTTGTGATGATATCAAGTGCCTGTAAGGCATCACTTTGTTCAGATTCGGACTTGGACACAGACTCGTCGATATTTTACATATGAAATCTAATGTCGTATGTATAAGAGTATGATCTAAAGGAGTAAAGAGCTGTACATTGTATTGATTTTCTTTCCTCGAATAAAATTGTTTTATTTATGAATAGGCTTAGAGAAAAGAACTGAATAAATTCTGTACTGCAAACAGGACTTCGAAATGCAAAATACACATTTTCATGAGTATTTAGAGTGGTGCATAACAAATCTGTCTAAGCTGGTATCTATACTATTGCGTGCAATCGATTGGCGGACTACCGGAGTTTGTAGCCGGACGAGAGTTTCTGCCGAGCTCCGGCCGACATGAAGCAAGCGCGGATCAGGATTTTGGAGCGCGTCAGCGACCTTTGTCCTGCCTTTGTCCGCCCATTGCGGCGCCCCCACCCCCTGCAGCAACAGAGCGGTTTCGGCGCAGCGCAGTTCTTCTTCCTCCCTCCCCTTGTTGCGGACTACCGCCGACCGACTCGATGGCTACAAGCGGTTCTGGTCATAGCTCTGATGAAGCAGGTCGCGCCGTTCATGTCGCACAGACACCTTCCGCGATATCCCGCTCAGCGTCTGGAGTAAACGACGCTTACACCCCCGGAGTGGGTACACCATCAATAGAGAACACGCCCTTGCTACGTGGTGGAGGTGTTGCACTTTACGATGGGAACGAAATTAGTACGCTTTGCTCTTGCTCCACTACTTTGCTTTGGTATTGAATGGGCTGCACTGCGAAGGCACCAAACCGAACAACCCAGAGAGCACAACATACGCCAAAGTCAAGTACTACATACCCGGACTGGCCTGGATACCAAACTATTCATTTTCGCTGTAAGTTTGGCGTCGAGCTTTGAAATTTAACGCCACGTTTACGATTAGGCGCCTAGATTGGGTGGGGATGTCCTGGCTGGACTGACTGTTGCGTGCATGCTCATTCCACAATCGGTGTCATACGCGTCTTCACTCGCGGGACTTAGTCCAGTGGCTGGTTTGGTACGTCGAACGCCAACACGCTACACTCTGTGGTCTAATCTTATCCATTCCTAGTTCTCCGCATCTGTCCCGGGCATAGTCTACGCACTTCTCGGTTCTTCACGCCAATTGAATGTTGCTCCGGAAGCATCACTTTCGCTTCTTGTGGGCCAAGCCGTAAACGACGTTTTGCATTCGTATCCCAATGGCCACCCTGGTCCGAAACATGCTGAGCGCATAGGATTATCGGTCTCAACAATGATCACACTCCAGGCGAGTGATCCCTCTTTCTGATGCTCACTGTCGTCTCAACAGAGTCTACAGGCTGGCGTGTTTTCGTTTTTACTTGGCTTTTTTAGGCTGGGCTTCATTGACGTCGTCTTGAGCCGCGCTCTCCTACAAGGTTTTATCTCTGCTGTTGCAGTGGTCATTATGGTGTACGATTCTTCTTCTCTCTGACTAGGTTGACCATGACTGACCACTGGCTATAGAGAACAGTTGATTCCCATGTTTGGACTGTCCGCTTTATCCAAACAGCTGCATCCTCATACAACATTCGATAAACTACTCTTCCTCATCGAACACGTGTGGGCACATGCTCACCGGACGACAACACTCGTATCATTTATCGCGCTGGCGGTTCTCGTTGTACTACGCTCGACTAAAAAAGCATTCAAAAAGTACTGGTTCATCTACCGTTTGCCAGAGGTTTTGGTTGTAGTGATTGGGGCTACTAGTGCGTACGACGTAAGAGTGCGTTTGATGCCATATTCACCCTTTGACGCACAGTTCTAAGCAAGGAGCTTCGCTGGGACGAAGACGGCATTGACATCTTAGGTTCGGTTCCTATCAACACCGGAAGCTCCCTTATTGAGCTACCCTTCACCCACACGAACCTCAAGTTCTTAACGCGCACAACCTCTACTGCCATGTACGTCACACCGTTTGTTCACGCCTCGTCACTTATTCCTGTTGACACTTTTTGCCCGGGTAGCCTCGTCTCTATCATCGGCTTCCTCGATTCTATCGTCGCGGCGAAGCAGAACGGCGCTAGGTTCGCGCATTCCATCAGTCCCAACCGCGAGCTGGTCGCCCTTGGCGCCGCCAACCTAGCAGGCAGCTTCATCCCGGGTACTCTGCCCGCATATGGTAGCATTACTCGGTGAGCGTAAACGTGCTGTTGACTTCTTCTGCGGCAGTACTAACCTCACACATACAGTTCTCGCATCAACGGCGACGTTGGTGGTCGCTCACAGATGGTAGATACGCACACTTTTTTTCGTCCCTAAATGCTTACATTTTGTTTTAGGCGTCAATCGTGTGCTCGTCCATCATTCTTCTCGCAATATTCGTACTGCTCCCCTATCTGTACTTCTTACCGAAATGCGTTTTGGCATCTGTGTAAGTGCTACTTCAGTGTACGAATCGCCCTAGTGATGAACATCGACCTTTGTTCTTGTAGCATCTGTCTCGTTGCCTTCAGCCTACTCGCTGAGGCGCCTCATGATGTCCTCTTCTATTATAAGTGAGCATTCCATTCAAGAGTAAAGCATTTTGGCTAAATTCCCGTCATTCAGGCTGAAAGCGACGACAGAAATGTTGCTCATGCTTACAACGTTCGTGCTCTCTATTGTATGGGATTTGGAAGTCGGCATTGTCGTCAGCATCATCATCTCACTTGTCCTTGTCGTTCGCCGGTCGTCCAAGCCGCGGATGACTATCTTGGTTCGCCTAACCTCTACCAACCACACCAGTTGTCAGCTCACAGTTTTGTTATGACGTATTTTCAGGGTCGTATCCGAGGAACGGATCAATGGGAGCCCATCAACGAAAACCCTGAGGCTGAAGAAGATGTCCCAGGTGTGCTCATTGTGCGCATTAGAGAAAACCTCGACTTTGGTACGCACGAAAACATATTTACCAATTATAGTTTCACCGACTTTCTTTTCAGCAAATACGGCTCAGCTGAAAGAGCGTCTCCGGAAGCTGGAACTCTACGGTGTCGATCCCTCTCACCCATCTGAAGCGCCTCGCCGCGAGCAAGCCTCCGTGCTTGTTTTCCATATGGCAGACGTCGACTCCTGCGATGCCAGCGCCGTGCAAATCTTTTACGAGCTTCTCGAGACATACACTGTAAGCTTCCCTGGCTCCTCGTGTCTTCATCTGAGTGAACTTTTTTTTTTCTGACGCCGACTTTCGATAGACCCGTGAAACTCAGGTCTTTATTACCCACCTTCGTGCGGGCCCACGCAAGGTGTTCGAAGACGCTGGCATCATGCGTCTTCTGCCGCCAGGCGCAGTCCAAGAGAACCTCTCGGCGGCGATGGCGCGCATTGGTGGTGGAAGCGGAGGCAATGATGCTTAACGTATAGATCTTGTGGGTCCGTCTCGTCCAAATTTAGTTGCAGCGCTTTTTTTCCTGGTTAGATAAGACATATTGTTTTGGTTGAATCTACAATCGGATTGCATGTAGAGTAGTGTGGCCCGAGGCATTAGTACATGGCGGATCTATAGAGGCGCGACGTTTTTACGACTACTTTGCGATTGTTCTGAACACGTTCGCGACTGCCGCCTCAGCCAGACTTTGTTCCACTTCAGCGTCCTGTGGTGTTGTGTTCAGCACACGATAGCGAAGCGGAAACAACCATGGCGAACACACCATATCTGCAGGCGGTGCCGGTACGGTAGCCGAATCTTTGCCAGCTGCCCGTGCTTCTGCCTCTTTCTTAGCCGTTTGCTGCGCAAAAGGGTTAGAATAATCTACGATGCCCAAAAATAACGTCTGGGCACGTAACGAACCTCTGCAGAAGATCAGCGAAGGGTGCGTCATGAATGTTTTAGCCAAACACAGCCAAGGACAAACAAGGACGGTGGGACGAGCCTCGTGTGTATGCGGTCGTATGCCTATGAACGTCGAACCCCATGTACAGCCCCCCAGCTGAGATGGCGACGAGAGAGGTGATCAGACCCTTGTGCAGCAAGTCGCCGAGCGCAGACATGGTGTGTGTGGGCCAACGACTAGTGTGGGACAATGAAGGACAGGTGTCAAGCGGCGGAAACCGTCGCAAGTGGTAAGCGCGGATCTCGGAAACGCACGCGCCAAATTCCCATCCTCCTCTCTCAGTCTGCCGTCTCGCGTGGGGGAGGCCTCGGTGCTTCCGTCCCCGTCTCTTGAAACTTTTGTTGTGGCTCGCCGCGTTCACCGACCCTTGGACGCGTTAACTGCAGCTTCCACCTAAAATGCGATGGCTGACAGACATTTTCCAGCTCGAAACCTGTTCATCCCGACAATTCGGATTGACGGGCAAAGGTCCACCCAGTTGGCCGACTCCGCGTTCCACTAACACTCCGCGGGCACTAGCTCCACGAGAAAGGGAGGCTCGCCCGCCCGCGCATGTTTGTGCCATGACGTACGACGTTTGCAACTAAAGGTCGGCTTCGGAGTTGAGTTGTTGAAAATTCTTCCCGCCAAGTGCATTGCCTTCCCTTCGTATTGATGTGTAGGCGTGAGCACCTAACGTTTATCCCGGACGATCAAGCACTCTCTTACTGACACTCGAATTTTTTTTAAAGGCTCGACCATGGCAGTTTTTTTTATTATTATTACCAAGTCAGACATCATGGGGATGTCACTTGTAGTATGTCGGGCCTTCCACAATCGACAGCCGCCCAGCTGTTCCCCACACCTGGGCGCTTCTTACGTATCGCATACCGGACCAAACTCGGACGTCAAAGCGCCCACTCATCGCCTTGAGCAAAGGTTGATTAATTGATTGCAAACATTCCCAGCGCACAGAAGCAATTACAAGCAGCAAAAGGCCGGCCTACGCCCTTCCTTAGCCTCCACAGGTGGGTCCAATGGACTGAGACTCGCTGCCGCTCCATTCCGCCGCATCGCCGTGTCCCCTCAGGTTACCCGTTATGGTAATTTTGAACATACGGGTAGCGCCCCTCGTAAACACGATTTACTTCTATCAGCAACCTCACTCTCCGTTGGCGCCTTCGGAAATCGATCGATTCGATCTGTTGTGTTATCCGTTCGGCTTTGCACGCTCTGCGCCAGCGGAGTTCCAGGAAGCCGTCCTTCAATAGAGTGAGTATATAAGCGCGGCTGTTTCGCCCTCTTGTACTTCTCCCCACTTCTCCCGACGAGCACCTACTCCCGGTTTCCCACCAACACCAGATGCCATCCAACTTACCCAGCAATCAGTCGATCCCTCAGGAATTCACTGAGGTTTCTGAATACGCCCGTAACCACGGATTCGAGAAGATACTCCCTCGCTGGCTGAATCGTCTGTTTGCCACCCACTCCCAGCCCCTGAAGAAGGCTCCTCGTTCGCCCAACCCCTTCATCCTGTTCCGTTCTTGGTATTCTCGCCTACACAGTCCCACGAATCAAACCAGCCGGTTCGCCGTCGACGCCACGCGCCAGGCTGACGTCTCGACTCTCGCTAGCGAAGCGTGGCGGCAACTGCCCACGGAGGAGTGCGCCAAGTTCGAGCACCTCGCGAGGTTGATCAAGCATTGCCATGTTGTCGTCTTCCCAGACTACATGTTCACTCCACGCAAGCGCAGCGCCAACGGGAAGAAGCCGCGCCCACGTAAGCAGCCATACTGGAAGTCCGACAGAAAAGGCAACAAGCAAGGGGCTCTGGTATGTGTGCGTCTCGTCTTTGGACACAACCTGTTTTGACGGAAAACCTGCCCAGGGTGACTTGACTTTTTCGCACCACGTCTTTTCGGTCAGCAACCCCATACCGACTCCTGAAGCGGCCCCTCAGCAGTTGATTAGGGATATAAGACCGTCCTCAACTCCATCGGTGCGTGTGTGCATGACTTCCATCTCTGTTGTGACTGATTCGTATCTTCCTATTACAGACTGATGACTCACCCTCTCCACCAACAAGCTCTTCTTATTCCGTCGCTTCTCCTGTTGCGATGCCGCTCCCATTTCCGTCACCGGAGCCATACGATTCTGAGCTTATAAGGTGGAGTGATGATGGCTCACCAGCCGGCGATGGCCTGAACAGTGTTGTTGTTCAATCAAACAACAGCGCTATTCAGGCCATTTCCAGTTTGCCATTGCCTCACGTTCCCCTAGTGGGTCCTTCAGCAGGCGTCGCGCCGTTGCACGCGTCGGTTTCTGTAGAACAGCTCGCAGATCAGTTCGGCGCCACGCTCTTGTCTGAACAAGTCGGTCAAACCACCCCTGCTTACTTTGTCAACGCCCCGTTCGACCAATTCCAGCTCCAGGGCTTTACTCCTCCATTTGTCGCTAACGCAATTCAACATACGCTGCCGAACAGTCCCGAGTCGACTGGCTCACCTATCGGATTCCCGGATTCACCTCCGTACATTGATGACGCATCTTCGCCACCGCCCATGTTCATGGCTGATGGAAACCCTTATGCTTATTCGTCCACCGCCGAGATAGATCCATCCTTGGCTACTCCTCCCAACTCGGCCACATACGATTCATTCACATTCGCAACAGCGCTACCTTGGCAAGACTACGAGGACGTGCCGTTCTCCACGGATTCGGACACATCCTTGTCGCCCACGCCTGCCTCGTCTGCCCACCAGACGTGGAATATGCTCACAGAGAGGGAGCGGGCAGAGCAGGTAGCGTCGATGGGGCAGATGCAGGCTGATGGTGAGTTTCCCTGGTCGGAGTATCTGGAAGATTTCGATTGAGGTGGGTCAAGTGAATTTTGTGGGTGGACAGGGTTGACTAACTACGAGGGCTTGCGCCAGATTATGCATTTATGTACGGATGAGGTGGCGGCACTTTGAGTGGATGCTGACACGTTGATGATGGACTCTTTGATTCGTTCGTTTCTTATTCTCCATTAGGACGCTGTTCATATCTTTCTTTTTGAAATCTATGGTTCTTTTCCTCTCTATATACTTGTAACTCCCTATAGGCAGTTTGATTATCTCGATTGGTGGGCCAGCTGTCTGGTTCACATCTGTGTTGTACTTTTTGTTTGTGCACTGCCTTAACCCAACACATACGGGATCAGCGGGGACTCATCCCGAACGGCTTTTCGTGTTAAATCGACTACGAGTCCAATCAAGAAATTCAAAATCTTTAGTCGCATTTCATTTTTTTTGTCAAGCTAAATTCGCGGAACATTGATAGCTTATGTGCAGATGCTTGGGTGGCACACGACATACTTTGAAACACGCTTGGCTCATGCTGGTAGTTCAAACTTCTGGCCTTGAAGAACCCTAGGTAGAAGGCATGAGGTGGTGTGCAAAGGAATAAGCGTAAAGATGACGTACTTCGTAAAGTAGACGTAAAAGAAGTCGAGGTAGAGGCCAGTTTGCACAATGCCAGCAACAATCGCGATGGGGTCGAAACCATCTCCAGTCACGTAACTATGGCGTAAGGTCAATAGATGGACCGCCTCTATGAGAACAAGGAATACACGTACCGGTAGATCCAATTTGGGATATAAAGCGCACGATACGCACCGAGGGCAGCAAGGTAGTGCGTGTCGATAGTATCCGCCTCGCCTGTGCGTTGGAGCATGAAAAGTTGTGGGAGAATGGCAACGGCCTCAAGGTAGATGGAGAAAGCCCAAACAATTTCGAAAGGAGTGAATTTATAGTTGAAAATGAGCGCGAGCAGCGCACAAGGACCAACGAGATATTCGGCGCGGAAGGTATCAATCGATGGATCATGTGTGGGGCTGTTTTAGGCGACCCAACTTGGTGTGAGTATACGGATGAAAAGGGATAGGTGTGGTGAACTAACCGGAACTGCGTCTTCATGATATAGAGTATGTACATGGAAGAGCAAATGAAGAATATCTTCATGAGGGTGTTGTAGAGAGAAATGTACATCCGAAAGAGGTCGCTGTACCGAAACACAAATACAGCGGCATATGCGGCTTGCGTCTTGAATGACAAGCCTATGATGACCCAAATTTAAGTGAGCTCTACACCCATCGGATGCGGGTACATATTACTGCACCTCTAGCTGACCGCGTAGTGTGTATCCTATGGATCAGGATGAAAATCGAAGCCAAGTGCGACAAGTCGCCTGCGCAATGACGAAAAGATACACGGGTGGAGCATAAGTTTCGTGAAAAGTAGCCAGTGTAAAGCTGTGCACACCGAGTAGTCGGAAGATATTCATGGTATCGCGCGTCCAACAAGATTTACAAGAGAAAGATTTAGTGGTTGATACTAATTTTTTAGCCTAATCCAATAGAGCCAACTGGCGGCGGTGGTCGTTGAGAAAGTCGAAGGGGGGGGGACGTGGCGCGTGTCAAGGTCAATGTGAGAATCGACGTGTCGCTGACGTAATCAACTCTTTCTCCTTTCCCCTCACCACCGCGACCTAGCCCTTCTCACCCTTGGTCGGCCCGTTGTCGACTGGCGCGTTGTATTTCTTTGGTCTCTCCTTGGGTCTAAATCGCTTGCACACGTATGAAGCTGGCCTTCGCTGCTCTATTGCTCGGTGCTTCAGGGGTACTCGCTGCCTCGGATAGTCTCGCCGGCACCAAAATCGGGAATCGGACTATCGAACGGGCACGTACAGATCCTTTGGTTCCGGTCTAAATCCAATCGACACTGACGGTTATCTTTTCAGACCGTTCAACTGCGCACACACTCCATCTATGCGCCTTATATCGACCAAGATTTGCAAAACCGGTGCGTTTCGCTGTCACTCTCGATTGGTGATATATGCTAATCACGTCTTGTAGATGGTGGGACTTTGGTGCTGATGCCTACGTTGTATGCGAACTCACCCCTCATCACGAAATATCCTTTGTATCTCACCCCAAGCTCAGAACACGAACAAGCACATTCGTCTCACGCGACCCGTCGCATCGCAAGTGGGATGGCTCTGGTCACGTCTCCATGTCACAGCAGCAAACTTCATCGTCGAAGTCGAATTCAAAATCTCTGGTGAATCTACGCACCTGTACGGCGACGGTCTGGCGATGTGGTTCACCACTGCACGCGCCCAAACTGGTCCGGTGTTTGGAAGCATCGATAATTTTGAAGGGTTGTTAATTGCAGTGGACACGTATGCCAATGCTCGGCATGGATATGGGTTCCCGCGCATTTATGCGATCAATGGTGATGGGAAGACGCCCTATGATCATGATAATGATGGCGACTCACAAACACTTGGGGCCTGCTCAGTGCGTTTCTGTCGCCCATCTTTTTGGGTCCATGCTCACACCAAACACACGCTAGGCTAATATTCGTCGTACGAACGTCGCGACCAAATTAAAAGTTACGTATCTCAAAGATGAATACCTCGACGTAAAAGTCCAACACAAGGCGTGGGACGAGTGGACAGATTGCTTCCACATCGCACCTTTTTCACTTCCACATGCACCATTCCTCGGGTTCTCGGCACTTACTGGCGCTGTCGTTGATGCACATGAGTACGTCTGACTATACTCGTCTCGTGATAGCGAGAGACTTACCTGCCGTCCTACAGTATTGTCTCAGTTACTACGTCATCCGCCATTCTGTCTGCGCCTGACAAGCAGCGTGATAAGCTTGATGGCTCAAGTGGACCACGTTTCGGATCGAGCGGCAGCGGATTCGGCGCGTTCTTTAAGCTTCTCTTTTTTGTAGGCCTTTGCGCAGGAGGCTACTTTGGGTGGAAGCAATACAAACAACGCCAGCGCTTCAACCCCGGCGGGTGGACTGTCGGTGGTCGTAGTGGAGGTGGCTTTGGTGGTATGGGATACGATGGCGGAAATGCGTTTGGCAGTGGTGCAGCGCGGGGAGGGTTTGGAGGGATGGGTGATGGGTATTACGCCAGTAGCAAGCGTTTCTAGACTATATTTTGCTTTTGGGGAAATGGGAGCTCATGAGGCTGTGGTGCGAACGAGTGTGGATCGAGTGAAATCAACTTTGAATCATTTGGTATTACACTCTCTGGGTTTGCTTAGGTATGGTTGTCAAGGCAGTTAATAGGGGAGGGGTGCAAGAACGCGATCACATGGCCTCTGACGCGCTTGACACCTAGTTCAAGACTTGTCCTCTAATTCTCACTTCTTCCGCCCATATCTCATTCTATTCCACTTCATAATCTGAATGGCCTCAACAATCGAACAAGAGCGCGCGCACCACCGTGCCGAGGTCGCCGCAGCTGTGGCAGAGGACGACGACCCATTACCAGCATACACGGCTTTTGTGCACTGGATGATAGAGCGAACACCTCAAGACAAGCAGGGACTCATCGCCTTGCTCAAAGAGGTTACCGACAAATTTCGTGACGACGATGCGTACAGGAATAGCAGGCCGTACCTTCAACTGTGGTGCTTGTACGCAGCGAGAGTCGATCGGCCTGCGGCGGTTTACGCCTACTTGTTGAAGAAGAGGATTGGCGTTGCGTGGGCACAACTGTACGAGGAATATGGCGCGGCGTTGGAAAAGGCCGGCGAGTGAGTGCGCCCTATCATGGTTACCTCTTCATACTGTGCTAATCTATGTCTGGCCTATTGACATAAGCCGCACCAAGGCAGACGCTGTTTTCCGAAGTGGCATCGCACGAAAAGCGCGTCCCGCGAAGGGTCTCCAAGAAGCTTACGATAAGTTCCTCTCCCGCGGCCCGCCGACTAGCGCCTCTGCTTCAGCCTCCGCACCATCCCTCGCCTCAACGAAATCCACCTCGTCCTCAGCAGCCGACTCAGGATCTGACGCAGCGAAGCACAAGCGCTACGCCTACATCCGAGCTCACCTTAAAGGTTCCGGAGCTCCTGCTCCAGGGAAACGCGCTGAGCGGTTTGCTTACGACTTCCGTAAGCTGTTTACGACCGAAGGGGTTGAGTACAGCGCGGAGGAGGCACGAGCACGCTCGCTCGGGCTCTTGGGCAAGAAATGGGCAACTCTCTCCGCCGAGCCACCATTCGGTACGGTGCCGCAGGTCGCTGTTCGCCACGCAGATGCGGACGTATCTCTAGATGATAGCCCTGCACGAGTACCTGTGCGTTTCGAGAATGGCCCACGGAACCCTGGGTTTTCGAGTGGCATGGCCGTCATGGGTGCAGAGCCAACTGTTACCATTAACACAAAAGAGGCACTTGCGGACGTGCTTGGCATGTACAACTCGCCTGATAGGACGGCTCGGTTCGTAGGGAAAGCTATTGGGAGCAAACACGCCCCACTCAAGAAGGTGGAGCCGATTAAAGCACTAGCACCGGGCCCGATGACAAGAACACTGAGCGACGAGAATGCTGGCGGAGGCAGGGGTAAGTTGTGTTTTTAACCCTCCTCTCAAGATGGCCTTCTGATCAGTTTACCAGCTGCGTTCAAACCATTTTCTGAGAATGATCAAAACCACCCACCACGAGCGAGATTTGCCCAACACAGTTAGTAGTCTTGCTGGCACTTTTTTTCGTCATTTCATGATCGCGCCCAGGTATACCCGAGG
Source organism: Waitea zeae (assembly GCA_037855215.1). Taxonomy (NCBI): domain Eukaryota; kingdom Fungi; phylum Basidiomycota; class Agaricomycetes; order Corticiales; family Corticiaceae; genus Waitea; species Waitea zeae. Next base: position 16,521 of record JAZHGK010006336.1, on the reverse strand, counting down.
AGGGTGAACAAATGGAACCACCAGAACCGGTCTCTGGGAGAAATACGCCGTTCCGACCGTTTATGGATGAAGACGAACCGGAAGCAGCTCCCTCAGGAAACAAAACACCTTGTAGGCCCTTTTTCTTACTTTTGTTCGCGTATGGTTAACCAGTATTTTAGCATTGCGACCATTCGTTGATCAAGCTATTGACGATGGTGAAGACGTTCCTCTGGGTTCGGCGATTCCTCAATCGACATGTAAGTGTAGCCTATGCACCCAGCTACTGAACAATCTTGAGCGCGGATGTCAACCTCTTATTTTTCATAGACGACGAATATCAAGTAAGCAAGACCCCCAAGGCATCCTCTGCCGAATTGCCGACTCAAACGCCATGTAAGTTGTCTGCACTTGGCTTCGTAACCGAACGCTAAGAATCAAAAAGCCTTTAAACCCTTCGTAGATGAGAATGCCGGACCAGCCACGGCACGCAAAGAGAGGGATACTCGCACGCCTGCTTTTAAGGTTAGTTAAATGCCGCCTTCACAGTTAGCTAAAGCTAATAAAATTTCAGTCAAAACCATCTTCAGAAAGCGATAGATCCAATCGCACGCCATTTGGAGCCATTTCCCGCATGCCGTTCACCGATAACACAATGAATGAGGATGCTGAAGCAGAAAATGAAATCGAAGCCGACGCCGAAGATCAGGCCTCCCCTACGGAAAACCCTCCAGCCGTTTTTCGAGCTGCACCAGCACGGCCAACTGAGGCGGACCCTCCAATCTCCGCTGGCGTGGGTGGGATGGTGTTCTCAAAGCCAGGAAGCAGCGTTTTCTCTAACCCTCGCGCTCGCACACCTTCTGCGGCCGACCAACCTCCTGTTAGCACTTCTGGTGGCAATGACGTGTTCTTCGCCCCTGGAGAGAACGGCACTCGTGCGCGGACGACCTCAAGTGCGTCCACCATCTCTGCAAATGGCACTTCTGGGACAAAGCACGAGGCTTCGACAGCCATGACTTCAGGGCCCAGTGTATTTCGCAAGGCATCAGGAACCGCTCCACCGATGGTGTTTGGGAACGGAGGATCTTCCGTGTTTCGCGCTCCTAACGGCAAGATCGCTCCTTCTCCGGCCTTCAAGCCCATGCGTGGTAGATCTCAGCAAGATGACAACTCCGGTCAACCGAATCCTCCTCCATCTAGACTACCACTCCAGTCTCGGCCCATACCGCCACCGCCTCCACCTCAAGAGCTGCCCGAAGCCGAGTTTGATCAACATGATGATACAGGCGTGGAACCCATAGAAGATGAAGAAGACGCTTCATACGGGCAAGACTACGCTCGGCAGCCTCAGGGCGGACGGTGTGGTCCTGTAAACGTCATGACACCAATCATCGAACGTACAATGGAATATACCTCCACTACCATGCTGCGTCTAGGCACCGCTACACCCTCGTGGCACCCTAATAACGGCCAATTGAACAGTGCAGCGCGACGCATCAGCGAACGCAATGCGATGAATGCTGCTGAGAGACTCGTCGAAGAACTTGCAGAAGACGAAGACGTTCCCGAAGACAAGGTGCTCGTGTTTTCGTCCAAGCTTCCAGACGAACCAAGTCCACCAGGAAGCATTACTCCGCCATCGCACGTTGCTACCCCGGACGTAGCACATCCCCCAACTTTTGCAGCGCACGTATCGAAGGAGGAAGAAGTCGCTCCAGAGCCATGTAACCCGTTCGATCCTGCGATTATGCAGAGGTTGCTTAAGCCTATCGCAGGGATGGAAGGGTACCACGACCTCAAACACCAAGAGGCCGGTTTACTCGCCAAAATACGGAAGTTTACAAGCGGTCGGTCAGAAGGTGGGCGCATATCAATCACACTGGGCGACCGACATTACTTTGTTAGCGAGAAGCTGGGTGAAGGCGGGTTTGGCGCGGTGTTCGCGGCACGTATTAGGCAAAACCCACCTGCTGGAGACGACAGTGACGAAGATGACGAAGAAGAAGATGAGGACGACCCAGCACTTGCCGTCGCAGTAAAAGTTGTCAAGCCCCGCATACTTTGGGAATTTCTGGCCATTCGCCAAATCCACGACGTCTTGCCTGAAACTCTTCGACATTCAGTCGTTTTTCCGTACGACCTCTTTGCTTATCGCGACGAGAGCTTCCTCGTCCTTGAACTCTGTCCACAAGGCACACTTCTCGACGTCGTGAACCAGGCTAACGCAATGGGTCTCTCTCGGCCAACCTCACCTCTCGATGAAGTTCTTGTCATGTTCTTTGTGATCGAAATCTTGCGCCTCGTCGAAGGCCTGCACCAAGCTGGGTTTATTCATGGCGACTTGAAGATCGACAACTGCCTAGTGCGGCTTGACGACGTACCTTCTGGCATGACATGGTCACATCACTATTCCGCCTCAGGTGCAGACGGCTGGGCATACAAGGGTGTGAAGCTCATTGACTTCGGCCGCACGATCGATACACGGCAGTTCCCTGTCGGACAGGAATTTATTGGTGACTGGGACGCGGATGATCGTGATTGCATGGAAATGCGAGAAGGGCGACCTTGGAGTTATCAAACGGACTACTTTGGGCTTGCCGGCATCATCTATTGCCTTTTCTATGGCAAGTACATAGAGGGAAGCTCAATAGTCTGTAACTCTGAGGGGAGGTACCAACTCGCGTCTCCATTGAAGCGGTACTGGCAAGGCGAAATATGGAACCCGCTCTTCGATGTGTTGCTTAATTCGACAACTGTGCATGAGGATGGAACGTTACCGTTGTGCGATGTACTCTCAGCACTGAGAGAAGATATGGAAGACTGGTTGACGAAAAACTGTGAGCGACCCGGTAGTAGCTTGAAAGGGAACTTGAAGCGCATTGAACGAGGAGTTTAGTCGAAACCTGTTGTATTGTTTATTTCTGTATTAGATGCATTTTAAGCTAGTACTATCAAAGAGGGAAATGATAAGGGAGGGTGCGGAACGATAATCCGTATGATCAGCTCATAGGTGTTTGAGCTGAAGCTGAAGCGCGTCAGGTGCAAACTCGGTTGCGCTCTTGAGACTTCCCGAACTCTTAGTATCCTCATTGCTGCCACGCCCATGAGTTCTTTACCCTGCTCTTGTGCCTCGCCGAATCCGTGCTCAGTGATTTTAACAGAACATTCTCACCAGCTGCTTCGTGGCTTGCAATTCACCATCGATCCTGTATATTTTTAAAGTGGGGTTAATAAAGTGTAGTCATCACTTGCCTACACCTCGACTAAAATTCTAAAGATAGCTCAGACGAAGCGAGATGGTCTTATGTCAGCTCCGGTAATTTACTAGAGGGAGAGCCTTTCAAGTGATAAGTTGTTCTTATTCAAGAGAATGCCTTTTGTAATCATAGATCAAATAAACAAATTTGTACTCGAACTCTTCAACAGATGGCAGCTAGGTTGCGCAACAAGGTTTACACAGATCCGTGGCTTTCATCATAAACACTTCTTTTACATTTCATCTCATCTGGCCATTTCGTGTTTTGTTGCAGTTTAGCTGGGTCTGTTGCCATCCGACTCTTTTGCATGACTCTGTGGCGCAATTGATCTAGCGGCGTTCTTCTGGGAAAAGAATAGAAGAACGAGCAGCAAGAGTACTTGCCCATTGCAATATTTTGGCGTACTGTTCGTTGAATCAGACGTAGTTGATAACAGTGGCTGCACGAACGGTATTTCTTGATGGAATCAGAACCCAGTTTCATCAAACAGCTGTATGCCTATATAAACCGAACTCCTATGTATAACTAATGTCGCTACTCTTGGCCTTGGTCATAGTCTCAAGTTGATACATTTTGATAGTGGCAATGGTAAGTACTTCATTAAATTCGCAGCCTAAGCTGAAGTGAACACACATTACAATCTCATTTCTGGTAGTTTCTAAGTAGCAGAGAGTTAGTAAACTTTAATCGATCCTTGTATCTAGGAATACATACCCGGAGTTGGCAAATATTGCATGACGGGGCACTCGGGTTACAACGTAGGGTTCCAGAGGGATTTTGGCAAATTACGTGCTTTTTTTCATTGCAGATGTCTTCAATGTGCGCAAAGAATTGGTCAATACGTGGGGCGTTGTGAGATGTTTGAATGTCACAACTATTCCGCACGAACAGCGTATAAATTGAGGAAATCCACTCCTCATATGGCTTTTCGTACCGTTTTTCAGTTTGGCGATTTATCTCTACCCAGAGAGCCTCAAAAGGATCCTGTGCTACAAGTCTAGTTTTCGTGAGCCACGCAAGAAAAGCAATTGTATGTCCCACAGTTCGAGAGCCGACACGACTTGGTTCCCAATCATGAACATTCGGGTAGCAATACTTCAGCATTCGCTGGACGAGCCAGGAGGGGCCTATGAGAGGCTCCTGTGCAACAGCTTTATCAAGATCTCTGCAATTTGGATCAATAGATTCAAGCACAATCTGTGTAAGTTGTGTTAAAGTTTTTGTTTGAGATGTTATCATATCGTCCCGAAGCAACCCTGCAATCGATTTAGCAACAGTGTCCATGACATGTGCTTCATTGAAGTATGGTTGAATTAGTGTGACGAAATTGGACTTGGTGAATTCACTAGGATTTTGCATGTATGCCTTGATAAGTCGGGATATCCGAGGAACATCAACAGGTTCCAAGGTGGGAGGTTCGGTATGTGGATTTTTCTCCGAAGCTGAAGTAGGGGCGGTGCTAGAGCGAAGATCTACAGACTGTGGCACTGCAGTTGTGCTTTGGGCAGACCCCGGAGCAAATGACGGCGAAGGTTGCAGGGCCCTTTCAACAGCAGATTGGATCTCGGCAAGTGGGCGCTTTTTTGTGTACACCCGGATACTCCGAGAGATGCTGTTGATCCTGACCACATCGTCGAGTGAAAGCTTCTGACACTCCTCTAGCGTAAGCGGCTCTTCGCGTTGGCAAAGTACAAGATAAGCATCAGATACCCAGTGAGATATGTCGTACTTGCGGCCTGTCAGCAACTTGTCGATGGCGGATGAAATTGGGAATGAATCGAGACGGTTAATGGATAGGGTGCGGAGGCTATGAAAGGACCATTTGGTGGCCAGGTGAAGGATAGAGAGCCATTCGTCCCTAGTTTCAAGGCTAGGCTTACCGTAGATCCTATACGCCGATGATTTGATTGGGTCCAAATTCTATATTTCTAAGCAGAGGTTCACTCACGAAGGATAAACAACCTCGAGAAGTCTTTCGAAATCAACGCTGGTGACATCCTCCTGAATATAGAGTGGTTCTACAGTGCCACCATCATGCGAGGACCGCTTCACGTCATATGAGCGCATGAGTGCCTCGAAAGATTCCGAATAACTGGCTAGTCCTAGCCGAGGGACACGAAATAGAACACTTCCGATCTACATAGTACTGCATCATTAACGCAACATCATCGTTAAAAGAAGCAAAGATACATACACATATGTCAATCATCCCATTTGCGTAGAAGAACTTATTGTGAGGAGTAGGTACGGGTTTTTGGCCCCCACAGCTGGCCGGCGAAGGGTTGGGGCCATCTCCAGAAGGAACAGGAGTCACGTCCATATCCCAGGAGAAATCAGAGTTCACGCTGTCAGAGACGGAGCCAGGAGAAGAGGGCGAAGAAGAAAAATCGGCACGAGTATTGGGGGAGGGGGAGGCCTGAGGTGGGTTGAGATTGCTCATGGGTGTTTGGGTCAGAGCCGGAGTGGTCAAGCGTCCAAGGGTGTAAGCGCTCCCATCGCTAGCTCGGACCGAAGGGCGAGCACACACCCCGCGTTCGTGTCATCTTCCCCCTCCTTCTCTCACACGCGCGGTCACCCCACCAGCACCACTTTTTTTGCTTCTTCTGTCCATCCCATCATCTGAGCCGGCCCACCTCAAGCCTCAAAACTCTTCTGTTCCCTTTTGGTACGCTCCAGGCGCGGTTGACCACAGTGTCTGAATACGCTGCCTCTCCCACGATTGCATCCCAGGTAATTGTGGAATGCGTAGCGTGGAAAGCGAGTCGAAAGCCGTGTGTGTTCAATGGGTGAGAACTAGGAGCATGGCAGAACCTAGGTTATAGGTTGCTTCATCAAGACAGCTACACGCAGACATATCCTTTCAGTTTCAAGCTTCAACGTTCAATCCTAATCGCGGCCTTAGTTTCTCTCAGTGCACAGCCTAAAAAAAGGTGCGTCGAGCCTAGTGTATGCTTTTATTCTTGCATGGTTGATTGAACGCGCTCTATGGTCAGGCAACGCCCAAGTCTGTCGGCAGACGCATCCACCAGCAGGATTGATTGGCTCTCTACGAGGAAGCAACATCTAGCACTCACACCGTGCTTGAGTTGTCGCCGCCGCCGACCTCTCCATGCGACGCCATTACCAACGAGCTTCTCGCAGGTATCTTTCAGTATGTTGCCGGCGATGATTCAATGACTATGCGCAGCGTACTCGCGTTGTGTGTGGCGACCTCACTCTCCCGAGTCTGCCGACGCTGGAAACGGATCGTCGACTCCCACTCGACTTTGTGAGACCACCTTCAGCTTCGCCCCACCCCTTGTCGAACTGTTGCAACATCTTCGTTTTTCCCGCATGACTCAAGAGCTCCGGCTGCTAACCAGTCAAGCTCATTCTTGACTTCAGGCCAGATGATATGGACTTATAAGTCTTCAACTCGTACACATCCGATTCTCTTCATTTAGCTCACTCGCGGCTCAATGTAAACGTCAGCGATTCTCGACTCACCCGATTGGGCCTCCCTCCATGCCACGAAGCATGCGTCCCTCTTCAGTAGCAAGCCGTGGGACGCCCTTGGTGACGCGGTGAACTTGCGTGAGCTCACCCTCTCCCGCAACTCGGATATGCATCATTTCACCATCTCTAGGGAACGACGCCTTCCTCCCAACATCATCCATCTTTCTTTGACGCACCTCAGTCTCATACCATCCATCGATCACCTACGGAAGAAAGATTCCACCGTTTCTTATGTGACCTGTTTGCTACCAATTTATTATCTATCTACAGCCTCTCTACTGCTGAGAAACTCGCATTTAACCGTTCCCTACCTCGCTTACATTAAATGAACGTGCCTCCACCTTTTGGCACATGTAGAATGTGGGCCTTCGAAAGCTGAATTAGTACGTTTTGGCAGCGACAAAATTGAGTGTCTCCTTTAAAATACATAGACTAAACTAGAGGGACAACATGTCATAACCTCATCTCTGGTAGTTTCTAAGTAAAAGTCAGTCAGTGCTTTTGAATATTCACCATATCTGGAATACATACTCGGATCTGGCAGATGTTGCACGATGGAACACCTATTTGGTGACAGTACATGTGTCGACCATAGGAACTAACGTATGGTCTCTGACAAGACCCATGCATATTCTCGTTGCAAAGAGCTCCAACACGAGCAAAGAACCGATCAATATGTAGAGCATGCGCAGGTGTTTGAAGATCGCGGCTGTTTTGCGAGAAAAGTGCATAGAAGGAGGAGATCCATTCGCCATACGGTTTTTCAGTTTGGCGTGTTATCTCTAACCAACAGGGCTCAAACAGATCTTGTGTTAAATACCCGGTTTTATTGAGCCATGCAATAAAGCCAATCGTACGTCCTGCAATTTGAGAATCGATATGGCTTACATCCCAGTCATGAACATTCGAGTGACAATGCTTCACCATACGCCGAGCGAGCCACCGAGAGCCTGTAATGGGCTGTTCAATATCTTTATCAACATCTCCGCAAGATGAGTCGATGGAGTCGAGCAGAATCTGCCCGAATTGCGTCAAGTTTCGTGACTGTTCAAGCGTGATGCTATCATCCCGAAGTAGTGCTGCAATCAACTCAGCCACAGCGTCCGTAACATGGGCCTCGCTCAAGTACGGTTGAACTAGCGCGATGAAACCAGACTTTGTAATTTCACTTGGTTTTTCCATGTACGTCTTAATAAGCTGGGACATCCAAGAAATATCGGCAGGCTTCAAAGTGGGTAGTTCGGTGCGTGCGTCCTCTTCAAGGAGAGTATGAATGGAGCAAGAACTGGGTGAAGGGCACACAGTCTTTTGCACCGCAGTTGCCCTCTCCTTATGCTCTAAAGCCACTGGCGGAGGAGGCTGCAACGTCTTTTCAATGGCGGATTGAATCTCAACAAGTGGACGCATGGCTGTGTACACACGAATGCTCCGAAAGATATCGTTAATCTTCACCACATCCTCAAGTGAAAGCTTGCGGCACTCCTCAAGTGTAAGCGATTCTTTACGTTGACAAAGCATCAGGTAAGCCTCGGAGATCCAGTGAAGTACGTCGTATTTGCGTCCCATGAGCAGCTTGTCGACGGCAGATGTGGTCGGGAGTGAACCGAGATGATCGATAGAGAGAGCACGGAGATCGTTAAAGGACCATTTAGTGGCCAGGTGAAGGACAGAAATCCATTCATCCTGAGTTTTGAGACTGACCTTGCCGTATACCCTGTATGTCAACGGTTTGATCAGGGTTGAATTTCACAGTTCTGAGTGGGCGTTCGCTCACGAGGGGTAGATGGCTTCGAGAAGTCTCTCAAAGTCGACGCTGGTCACATCCTCCTCCTGAATGTACAGCGGTTCGACAGAGTCATCATCTTGCGGGGACAATTCCTCATCGTAAGAGCGCATGAGTGCCTCAAACGATTTCGAATAGCTAGCTAACCCTAGTCGAGGGACACGAAACAGAACACTTTCAACCTGATAAGACATCAACACCGGAACATCAGCGATAAAGGACGTATGGCCACATACGCATATGTCAATCATCCCATTCGTGTAGAAGAACTTGTTGTGAGGAGTAAATACGGGCTTTTGGACCCTATGACTGGCGGGCGAGGGGTTGAGGCCACCTCCCTGAGAAGCGGCGGGAGTCGCGTCCATATCCCAGGAGAAGTCAGAGTTCACGCTGTCAGAGACGGAACCGGGAGAAGAAGGCGAAGAAGAAAAATCGGTCTGAGTGTTGTGCGAGGGGGATGCCCGAGGTGGGTTGAGATCGCTCATGGGCGTTTGGGTCAGAGGTTGGAGCGGGATCAAGCGCCCAATTGTGCAAGAGCTCACGCCGCCGACTTCCAACTGCTGAAGGCGAACACAGCTTGACCACCGATTCGGCCTCTCCCCGGACATCTTCGCTATTCTACATAAATGCAAGTGCGCCGTACTTTGAAACCCATTATTTTCTCTTGTTGTTTATCAACGTTCATTGTCTATGTGTGCATGGCATGGTTGGCTAGGATTACGGCTGTGCGAGCAATCGAAAATCACAAGCCCAGGCGTACGGTTGAGAGGCAGTCCGGCGATTCGGCCTGGCACTCCGTTCCACCGCCGATCCCTCCAACTCGCACTTCACTCACAGCGTTTGGCGCCTCTGGACCGCACCTTCCTCTCTCCAGGAAGTCATGTCGTGGGTGGACGTGAGCTAACTGACCGAGCTTCGCCTTCACCGCAACAGCTTCGAAGTCCTGCCGGGGATCAAGCAGCTCGGGAAGCCTTTCCTCTTCTCGTCACTCCACACCCTTCACTTTGACGAATTCGCGGCTCAGCAACTCACGAGCCTTCTCCCGCTCATCTCGACGCCCAAACTAGACGACTTTTTGGTCACCGGCCATAGGTCCATGCTCGCGTTCCTCAAGTTCCTGGCGGAGAACCCCACCCGCACATTTCCCGAGTGCACTAAGCTCCATCTCGACGCCGACTGCGACGAGATCGAACCCGGCCACCTCGACGCACTCGCGGCGGCGTTCCCGAGCCTCATCGAGCTCCACGTCCGCAAACTGCTCTCGGACGCCGTCCTCCAGCGCCTGCTCCCAGTAAAAGAAGAAGACGGTGAGGAGGACGGCACCCTCGGACCCCTGTGGTGGCCGAAGTTGACGTCTGTCAGCTTTGAGTGGACCAAGGGCAACACTACCTTCCACAACCAACTCCTCGATCTCATCAAAGCCCGATGCGAAGCGAAGCACCCGCTTGCGAAGCTGGGGTTCGTTTGCTAACGTAGTCAATCTGTCGAAGGCGCGCTACAGCTTCTGAAGGAGTATGTTACCGTATCACCATTGAAGACATGAAAAAACAACACTTATCAGGCGTTTTAATCTTCTTCGTTTTTCGCTTGTCCCATACTGCTAGCACTTCATGTACTATACACAAACTCAAGGAATTCTTCGTCCATTTCTGCACACACTCTGATGATGTAAATATCAGTGCCACGCGACACTGCCGTTTTACCCTTTTTCGCCCCCAGATAGGCGTCCGTATCTTGATCAACAATCATTCCTTCTACATGGCATTGGCTGGCACGTAACCTTCCAATAGGCCTCTCTTGGCAGTATTTCATCTTGAGATGTTCTTCAGCCGACGGGACGAGTCTTTATCCACCTCTAGTGCACCACCGTGTGACAATACTCGGAGATCTTCAAAGAGCCATTTTATTTCGAGGTGAAGAACAGAGAGTCGTTCGCCCTGAGCCTCAAGTCTAGCCTTGCCGTAAGTTCTGCGTGCTGATGGCTTTAGTTGAAGCCGTTTTGAGGATTTTAATATATAGCTTCACTCATGAGGGATAGATAGCCTCAAGGAGTCTTTCGTGCTATCAATAATAAGATGCGGAGCCGACTGAAGAGAGCGCAGATGAAGAATCTGTATAGTGCTGAGAAAGGCTTGAGGTGTGCTGAGATTGCTCATGGCTATTTGAGTGGGAGTCTCGACTCGAGCACGGTCCATGGGGAACGAGAGCCGGGGCTCTGTTCCGCCGCCGATCCCCATTGGACTCGTGCTTCGCTAATTGGCCCGCACTCTACCTGCCGGAGGATCGGTTCCATTGAACACACCGCGCGCTCGTCGCCTTTTGCCGCGCTTCCTCCGATCTCTCTCTCGCGCGCAGTCGCCTCGCTACTTTCGCTTCTTCTGTCATCCCATCCACCTATCACAGCGGGCGCTCCGGAAGGTTCCTCGGTCTCCTGCCGGTACGCTCCAAGCGCGGTTAACGACAGTGTCGAATCCCGGGTGAAGGGAAAGATCTGATCTGCTCCGTTCCACCACTGTCTGAACGTCTAGCCTCTGGCCCTCCCCAGTACCCACGCTCAGACCGTCTGCCATCTCAGCTGGCCTTCAAATCCAACACAACCTGCACGGTATGCGGGGACCGGTATTGGTCCTCACGGACCCGTACCGAATCTCGCACGCTGTACTACCCAGAGTATCGGCTTCGTCAAAACTGAGAATGGCGATGACGCCTTGATGACCTTGCTATGACTTCTTGCATAATTTCTGTCATGACGAGTTGCAGGCTGTACATTTTTAACAAGCGACTCGGAGATGGTTCTCCATCCAGAACACGGAGTGGGGCCTACTTATCCTAGCAGAGGAACTGTCCAATCTAACCGGTCTCCCTCTCTTTACACTCGCCCCGCAAAGGTGAGACATTGGCGCTTGTGACATGTTCCAGTGTTCCATAGCTTATTGACTGCATTTTATGCTAGGTAATGTATAAACGTGTCAGCAGACGCATTCATCGTCGGCGTCGATTAACCGTGTACTCGGATGAAGCACCTGCGGTCGCGTTCAAGCCTTTCCCCTCTCCTTGCAGCGCGCTTCCCGACGAGCTTCTCGCACACATCTTCCAATATGTCACCGATCACGACTTCGTGACTCAGCGCGGTGTGGAGGCCCTGTGTGCGGCGACCACCCTCTCGCGGGTCTGCCGACGCTGGAAACAGATCGTCGGCTCCTATTCAACTTTGTGGGACCGCCTCCAGCTTTGCCTCACCCCCTTGTCAAATTCGCACAACATATATGCCTTCCCCGGTTGGCTCAAGAACTCTGGCTGTCGACCAGTCGAACTTATTCTTGACCTCAGAATTGACGATGACGAGTCCAACGTTTTCACCCCGTGGAAATCTGCCTACGCTCTCATGGCCCGTCGGCGGCTTGACATAGACGTCGCCCAAAGCCTGATGCCTCACATAACTCGTCTCACCCGGCTAGACCTCCACCTTTCTATCATGGAGGACGTGGACCTCCTCAGTAGTAAGCTTTGGGACGTCCTGGGCGACGCGGTCAACCTACGCCAGCTCACCCTTTCCTGCAATCAGCACGAATATGCCACTCTTCCGAAGAGTCGGCGTCTTCCTCCCAGAATCACCGACCTGTCTCTAAAACGCTTCGCCCTCGAATTTGGCTTCAGCCACCTTCGTCCTTCGCTTCGGCTTCTGGAAATCAACAACTGGGGCATGTGGGGTGCACCTCCGTCCCTTCAGCAGGTAGTGTCGTGGGTCGACGTGAGCGAATTGACTGAGCTCCGCCTTCACCGTCGTGGTCTCGAAGTCCTGTTGGGGATTGAGCAGCTCGGAAAGCCGTACCTCTTCTCGTCCCTTCATACCCTCCATTTTTATGACTTTGCAGGCGAGCAGCTTACCAGCCTTCTCCCTCTCATCTCAGCGCCTAACCTTAAGGAACTTCTGGTCTCCGACATTGAGCCTATGCTCGCCTTCTTCAAGTTCCTCGCGGAGAACCCCATCCGCATCTTCCCTGAATGCACTAAACTCCATCTTGACGCCGGCTGCAACGACATCGAGCCTGACCACATTCACGCGCTCGCGGCGGCGTTCCTAAATCTCACCGAACTCCATGTCCGCGACTCGCTCTCAGACGTCATTCTCCAGCGGCTGCTCCCAACAGAAGAAGACGTCGGGCCTCCATGGTGGCCAAAGCTGACGTCTGCCAGCTTTGAGTGGAACGATGACCAGACGATCTTCTACGACCAGCTCTTTAAGCTTACCATAACCCGGCGCGAAGCAAATCGTCCGCTTGCGAAGCTAGGATTCACTTGTCCGTATGGGCAAGCTATCGACGAAGGCAGGCTACAGCTCCTAAAGGAGTATGTGACTGTGTTGCAGCTGGACTGAAAATACAAAAAGAACGGTCAGGTATTTAAGTCATCTTCTTTTGATCATTTATCACATACTACCAGCATTTTGTGTACTGTATACATATTCGAGGATTCATTTGCTCTAGTTGGCATAAACATTGATATCGTAAAGCACTGCTACCAAACGGATCGATTTTGTGTAAAAAATCAAGTGAGCTCCTAGTAATTTGACTAAAGATATACATATGCTTACGAGACTCTCAGAACTGCAGTGGCGCTCGAGTATGTCATTTTACCATTGATCCCGGCTCCAGAGTCCCAACGTAGAAGGAATACCATTGGTTATCACTGCGCTCAGCGGCCTCGACTGTGACTCTCATAAGTTTCCTCCTTGTCATATTGATCGGGGTGATTCCCACGTTACGGGCATGCACAAGCCTGATCTGCCGGTTGCTGATTACGCACAGACTACGATCAATCTCGATAATAATTGGCACCTGATTAATCATACATACATCTAGTTCCTCAGCTCAACCGTAGAAGGAACGACTGCTACGACGCCCAGCAAGCCCAACAGAGGTTTTCATTTCTTCCATACCCCACTACCTATCTCGGATCTCTCTACAACTTCTCTGTCACTGACAAGCTCGCATGTAGCCATAGCTCCTGCCACGTTCACCGTCACATTGCAACTATCAACTAAGGTCATAGTCTCACCGCTGTATATCAAAAATGCCACCATCTAGCACAAATCCTAAAATTGGAGATATCTTCAATCGTTAAGCAGACGTAGAAAGGGGAATTTTGTAATTTTAATTGATGCTTTCTGATAATGACAACAATGTAGGCCTTCCTAAAGCACGTCGGCTGAGCTATATTGAACACATACTACAACCTCATCTCCGGTAGTTTCTAAGTGTTATGCAATCAGTGTAATTTTTCGTTCATTGTATTGGGATTACATACTCGGAGCTTGCAGATATTGCATCCTGAATTTGGCTGTGAGATACAGTATCCTGCTTGATAGCCACTGCGTTGATAAGAGCATTGCTCATAGTTGTTTTGATTACAAAGGGCTTCAACGCGAGTATAGAATTGGTCGATATGCAAAGCGTGAGGAGATGTTTGAAGATCGGAGTTGTTCTGCGAAAAAAGTGCATAAATGGACGAAATCCATTGCTCGTATGGTTTTTCAGCTTGTCGGTTTATCTCTTTCCAGCAAGGCTCAAACACATCTTGCATTGTGCAGCCGGTTTTGTTGAGCCACGCAAGAAACCCGGTTGTACGCTTCAAAGTTTCAGCACGATTTGCTTGCCAGTCGTTGAAGTTTGCGTAGCAGTGCTTCATCATGCGCTGGGCGAGCCACTGAGAACCTGTCATGGGCTGACCAGTATCTTCATCAGAATCTCCGCAGGACGGATCGATAGAGTCAAGTAGAATCTGCCCGATTTGTGTCAGGTTTTTTGATTGGACAAGTGTGATCGTATCGTCCCGAAGTAGGGCTGTGATCGACTGTGCCACGGCGTCCATGACTTCTGCTTCGTCGACATGTGGTTGAATTAGCTTCTCGAAGCCAGCTTTGGTGATGTTGCTGGGCTTTTGTGTGTATGCTTTGATGAGTCGGGATATCCGGGGTACATCGGCAGGTTCCAGAGCGGGAGGTTTGGCGCGTATGCTATCTTTTAGGGAGGCAGTACGAGTAGAGCCGGGATTGGAAGAAGCGCCCGTGGATTGTGGCACTGCAGCCGTGTTGCCCTCAGGCTTTGAAATGGCTGGTGCCGGAAGTTGTAGGACCTTGTCAACAGTAGATCTAATTTCAGCAAACGGGCGCATTGCTTTGTACACCCGAATGTCCTGGCGGACTTCATTAATTTTGACCACGTCGTCGAGCGAAAGCTGACGGCACTCCTCGAGCGTAAGCGCCTCGTTGCGTTGACAAAGCACAAGGTAAGCCTCAGAGATCCAGTGAGATACTTCGTACTTGCGTCCTATCAGCAACTTATCGATGGCGGATGTGATAGGGAGCGAATCAAGCTGGCTGATGGAGAGATTACGAAGACCATCGAAGGACCACTTAGTCGCCAAGTGAAGGACAGAGAGCCATTCATCTTGGGTCTCAAGGCCAACCTCGCCGTAAATCCTGGGCGTCGATGGTTTGATTAGGTTTGAATTATTATTATTATTGAGTAGAGAATCACTCACGAGGGGTAGATGATCTCAAGGAGTCTCTCAAAGTCAACACTGGTAACATCCTCCTCTTGAATGCAGAGTGGTTCGACAGAGTCAAGCTGATGCATGCGGACTTTATCGTCGTAAGTGCGCATGAGTGCCTCGAACGACTTCGAATAGCTGGCTAGCCCTAGACGAGGGACACGAAACAGAACGGTTCCGATCTGATCATCACGGATCAACGAGTCGATACTAAAAAGAAGTGCACATGGCCACATACACGAATGTCAATCATCCCGTTTGTGCAGAAAAACTTGTGGTGAGGAGTAGCTACAAGCTCCTGGGCCTCGTGGCCGGCGGGCGAAGAGTTAGGAAGACCTCCAGACGCGTTGTCAGTCGCGTCCATATGCCAAGAGAGACCAGAGTCGGCAGTGTCAGAGACGGAGCTAGGAGAAGAGAGTGCCGAATGAGAGTCTGTATAAGTGTTGTGCGAGGGGGAGGCTTGAGGTAGATCAGGATTGCTCATGGGCGTTCGGGTTGAAGCTGAAGCGCTCCAGTGTTTGAGCGCCGCTCACGTCGTTGAATTCCACAAAGATGAGCCGGACTTTTTGACCGCCAACTCAACCTTCCGCCAAATTCGCTACGTTGAAAGTACCCTACATTTTTAACTTTGCATCTTTTCAAACAGATTATAACTACGTGAAGTTGCTTCTATGCTGGTAGTACTTGTGGATTAGGGAAGTGAAGATCCCAAGGCGACCATGTATTGTTCGCGCCTTTGACTCTTGAGTAGTGAGTAGTGAGTAGTGAGTGGTAGTGGGAACGGAGAGCGCAAGGTCGGGACTACTTACGCATTTGGATCTGCTCCGTTCCGACCACCGGACTTTGTGTTGGAACGGGGTCTGGCCCCTGCCCGAGTCCCTGACTCCGTGAATGCAGCGCACCCAGGGTATCGGTTCCACCAGAATAGGCGATGACGCCCTTTGACAGCCTTGCTATGACTACCCTTGTCCAGTGCCCGCCATGGACGACCTGCAAGCTGTGCTCGTCTAGCAGGTGACTCCGACACGGTTCCGTACCAAGGATGCGATGAGGGGGGGGGGGAGGAGGCCTATTTATCCTAGCAGAGGGCATTGCTCGGTCTAATCAACCCCCCTCCCGCTGCAGTTACCCCCACAAAAAGGTGAGACAGTCCCAGTGACATACAGTCCTCATGTTCACACGGTGTGTTAAACAAGCTCTATACTAGGCAATGTCCAAGCGCGTCAGCAGGCGCATCCACCGTCAGCGTCGCTTGACCGTGTACTCGGACGAGCCACCCGCAGTCGCGGTCAAGCCCCAGGCTCCCTCTCCTTTCGGCGTCCTTCCCGACGAGCTCCTCGCACACATCTTCCATTTCGTCACCGACGACGACTTCGCGAATGACCGCAACGCGGTAGCGCTGTGTGCGGCTACCTCCCTCTCGCGAGTCTGCCGGCGCTGGAGGCAGGTCGTCGG
>JAZHGK010006335.1:0-16627 GCA_037855215.1 Waitea zeae | reverse complement strand
CAAACTTCCACAAGTTCTGGGGGTTGACGTAAGTATCAAGCGTGTATGGGAATCGGTCTGTGAGGTTCAGGTTAGAGAGCAATTGGAATCAAAAATACAAGAGCGACGTACACAACGCAGGCTCGCTAAGATAGGCTGAAAAAAAAAGGGTAAGCGTGCAATCCTTCGTTCGGACACAAGAAAGTTAAACATACCAATCGGGACTTGCTCATTGAAGTAGCTCCAGTCCGAGCGCCAGTTGACGCGCATGTTACCCGAGATAAGCAAGTCGGGCGGGGTGAGAGGGTCCTGAGTAAACAAAAGGTGATTAACTACAACCTGAGATTGGAGAGGAGGGGGAGCTATGTAGCCTACCTTGTCGAGGTTGGCCGTCTTGATCTCCGACGCGAGGTCGGCCCACTCGAGCACCTGACCGCCGGCCATCCCCTTGAACTCCATCTTCTCCCCCGGCTTGCCACCGAACACGGCGATCTTGGTCTGGTGGCGCTCGTTCATTATTGTGGTGAACTGGGCGCAGGTCGAAGCGCAGTTGCCGTTGGAGACAATCGCGACGTTGGAGAGGGGAATCGGGGGCTGCTTAGGGAGGGGGACGTCGTAGGAAGACTCACAGGCGTCCTGCACGAATCGTCGTTGTCAATATACTAGTGTTTCAGTTGGATGGTAGAAACGAGAACGATACGCACGTTGAAACGCTGTGAGGTGGGGTCGGAGCGTCCGTTGACGACAAACGGCAAGTCAGGCGTCATGTAGTTGTAGTGAGGGGGGTACGGGGTATTGTTAAGGAATGCCCTGAAAGAAAAGGCCGCGGTCATCATCATGAGCTTGATTGACGATAAACCAAACAAGCAGCTAGAACGCACCAGTTTTCTGGCCAGTAAAAGGTGATAAACCCAACGTTGAGTTTGATCTGCTCCGTTAGGATCTTCTTTCCGAGTGGGTTGGCGCGCGTGGTTGTCTGGAAGCCCCCGTAGCCAAAGTTGGAACTGGCAAGGTACTGATGCAAAAAGACGCCGAGACAGATGTAGCCACCTCCATTGTTGGTCACATCTGATATGCGGCCAGTATTTGTTAGCAAGCATGCTGCAGTAGTTGAGATACACGCTGCGTACCGATGAGCAGCTTCTTAACACCCGCGGCCTTGAACTGCTTGAACGCCGTGTCTATGTCCACCTGGAAAGCACTGAAGTTGGAAGGCGCGAAAGAACCGATAAAGAGCTGCGCATTCCAGTTGAGTTGACGAGGAACGTCGAGAAGAGAGTCGGAGCACGACGTACCACCCCAGTGTCGTTGCCAGGAAGGATGTAGGACTTGATCACATCACTGGAGCCCTTGAGGACTGGGAGAGTAGGTTGGTACTTGGTAGGAAGGCCGACGGCACTACCTCCAGAGGCATCCTTCAACTCAGCCTTGGCGAGCGGACGCTTGGGCGAAATCCGTCCGGTCTCCTTCAAGAGGCTGCCGTTCTTGTAGTCCTGGCCGTTGGTCGTGTTGGTTGCGGCGCAGTTGTTCGCCCAGCTGAAGAAACGAGCGTGAAATCAACTACTGTCCTGACCAGAAGAAAAAGAACCGAAGAACGCACTAGGAAGCTGAATCGGTGAAGCTTTTGCCGGTAAATGAGGCAGCATACGGAATGAAGACGGTCTCCTGTTTGGTGCTGTTCGCGGGGATGAGCGTGAACGTGAGGCCGTCCAAGTCTGTCGAAGTCGGACCAGCAAGGTCACCGAAGCGCTGGCTGTAGGTACCCGACTGGATGCGGTAGCTGGTGAAGACAGAGTTCACACGGATGCCGTGATCCAAGTAGTTGCCTTTAAAAACAGAAGAGGGAGGTAAGACACAGCTGGGCATCGACCAACCGTGAGGGGCTGAAATCCGACGTACCGGAGCGCGTGCGTGCCACAAGGTCGACGTAGTCGTAGGCGTTCTGGCCGTTTATCTTGAGAACCTTGGCACCGGCGAGACGCTTGTAGTTGAAGCCCAACTTGTCGAAGTAGGCGGCGAAGTCCGAGCCGAGGAGGGCGAGGAACTCGACTAAATCAGGCGCGACGTACACGTTCTGCACGCCGTTGACCTCGAGTGATACGATAGGAGCGGGAAGCAGGCTCTGGAACGAGCTGTAGCAATCCGGGAACCAGCCTGGATCGTCCGCAAGCGGATTGGAAAAACGAGAAGGGCGGGTCAAAACATGAAAGTGGATCGATAGGAAAAGGGTGCTGACGAGTGTGGCCATCGTTAAGCTGTGTCGTAAAGTTGAAGAGGTCGCGGTTGAAGTCGTAATCTGTCGCGTAGCGGGTGCGGTTGATGCGGGCGATCTCGCCCCGAATGTCCTTGGTGCTCTCCTGGAATGGAGGAGGAGAGTTGTAGTAGTAGTCTGTGTAGCGTTACGATCATGAAGGGCCGTTCTGCCTGCCGAGGTGGATGCGAGGCACTCACCCTCGAACGTGAAAAAGTCGAACACGCGTGCGACGTTCGTGAGCACGTTCTGACGGAGGGTCTCGTTGAACGGGAACGCCCTCTGGCAGGCGGTCGCGTCCGCGGGCGAGACGTACGGCTTCCCTGCGATCTTAGCGCACGGGTCGACCGCCGCGGCGAGGGCGAGAGCGGGCAAGGCGGACGCTACTGCGAGGCGACGGAGGGTCATGGCGAACGAGAGCGACAAAGGCGTAGGACGATTCCCTTTGTTCTACCTGCCTCTCTATGGGAAAGTCGGAGAGTTATATACGCGCGCGGATGAAAACGAGTCCCCCTCGTAACCAAGAATAGGACACGCGCTATGCTGCCGCTCTGCTTCTCCTGCTTCTCCCATCAGCCTTCCCATGTGCTCTCGACCCCCAGCCAGTGAATCCGAGGCCAGCAGTACAGTTGCATCAGCCAACGTTGTCCCGGTTCGATCGACAAACCGTTAGGAGACCTAGCCGATCGAAGCCTACAGCGTTCATACAATGTACACAGCGCTTAGGAGAGCCGATGTTCGCGAACCAGTGCGTCGAGGCACAGAGCGGGTAACGCCGTCCTCTCAGGCCTCAGATTCTCACGTCTGCAGCGCTTGCCACGGGATTATCAATCGACTGACGCACAATCACTCGAGCGCTTGTGTGTGTGTTGGTGGGCGGAGGAGAAGCGGCGTTTTCGACGGAACCCCACGTGCTTTGCATCACTGATTCACTCGCGCCGCATGATTCAGGGCAAGTGGCTGTGTCATCATGACGAGGTTCCTTTTTTTTTTCTCTGACAAGAGTATGCCTATCTCATCCGTACCATGCGTCACAATTCATACACTTGGTTTACTCACACATACTCTTTCTAAATTTCACTATTGAAAACCTCTTCATCCGTCTTTCGAGTTCAGTTAAACAGTAGTGACTCCGGGGTTGGTAAGCATCTCTATATCGTTGCGTTTGTCGTACAGCGGAGAAGTCAGAACATGTTAGTGAGTGCCATAACAGTGCCCTTCAAGGAAGACGTGTCCGTTTTTGTCGAAGGCTAGATATAGCGACTGAGCGGGATGGGAAGCTATATATGTAACCTAATCTGGGAGTGAAAGCCCACGTACAGCTTCCTCAGCCTCGCAAGGTTAGAAACTTTCTGGGGAGCCTGCGGGTCACGGTGGGATGGGTTTTCTGATTTGTTATCAACTCTTTCCGCCTCTTGGTTTGACTACATTGCATAATATCCTTATAATTTAGCTTGTTGTTTTCGGTAGACTGGGGTGGGTTGGGTCGAAAAGAAAGGTAGAATCCGTGAAGGATGGCCTGTATTTTGTAGCAGAGGTCCAAGTGTATCACGCATACCACAGCCATGGCAGAGTTCCAAAGAGAGCCTATATTAGTGCCGTTTAGGGAATGGTATGACAAGCTACAGGCCACATCCGAACGGGCCGATGACTCCACCACTACACAAATCGTGATTCGATTTCTAGCTCTTTTATTTATTTATTTGCTAGCTAAAGTGCATTATTTCCAGCCCGCTATCAAACTGGTGTACTTCTTCGCATACCAAGCCACAACAGATGACATTGCTCGTGCAGAGGATAGATAATACATCGAGGCCTGTGGCTTGCCTATGCTCTCCACCTCCAGAGCTCAGCTTGCGAGCCCCACCTTGCGTAATTTGGCACGGTTGGGGAAGGAGGATGTGAAGCGTTGGGTAACGTACTGGGTCTCGAAAGGCTTCCTGGTGTGACTCAGGCTTGTGCACGCACGAAGGACATTGCATACGGATAGAAACGCTACAGCTAGTATATCGGCTAGCGACTAGACAATTTTGGTTATTATGCATATGATTGTTACTTGATACATTTTGCTACATCAACATGACAGGAGTAATGGAATCCCGGATCCGCGAAGGCGCCGTAAGGCGGAATTAGGTAGTCTGATGAGGGTTGTTTTCTCGTCTGAGTAATTTAAACACACGAGAAATACAAGAAGCGCAAAAAAAAAAAAGATCTTGGAGTATCCAATGCCCAGAACAGCCAAAATACAACAAAAAGTCATTTAACGTTCGCAGATTCTAGAGTTTCCTCATAAGTCACGCCTGGGCTTCCTTCAGCCGTGCATGGATTAACACGGTATGGACACGCATACCAATAGCTGCCTCTCAGATTCGAACAGGCAACCTCTGGTTGACAAGTAATTATGTAAATGCTTAAAAGTAATTTGATGAATGAAGACCCTCAGTCACCGTGATGACGGGCAGGCAGCAAACGAGACCACAAATGGTAGGCGGCCTCATTCAACTACCCTGATTTCGGCGCCCTCTTTCCATTTAGCGCGAGGTATGTAATCGAGATCGGGCTTGTCTTTGCGCTCAAACACAGTGAAATGGAAGTTGAGCGGAAACTCGCTCTCGGGAATGACCCTACCACGTCCAAAGTTCATTCTGCAGAGATCAAACAAAAAGTCAGCATCCTTCACTGCGCAAAGGAACAAAAAGACAGAGGCGTGTGCTTCGATTTCTCACCCCCATTTCCGTTTCCATTGTCCATCCGAATCTTGCCACCGGTAGAGGGTCGGAATGACCTCACCCAGCCACCAGAACCAACCCGCGACCGATTTTGGTGACAGCTGGTCCACAATCGGTTCACCGAGGTCCCGTCGGTCGAGCTCCTTCTCCCTCCGTCCGGCTTTGAGCGGCGAGCCTAACAGGCTAGGCAAGACGCCGGCACGCCGGAGCGCCCGAGGGTCAAAGTCGATCCCGCACTGAGACGCGATCACCTCACGCACCATCCAGCGCAGGGTGATGTTCGCGAGCGAGCGCTTCGTCTTATTTGGCATCGAGCCACCGCCGACATCGGAGTGCGTGCCTGGGAACCAGACTTCCAGCACGCTCGTATCGGGCAGGGGTTGGGTGGAGCGGAGACTGCCCGGGCTGGCGTCGAACACGGTCCTCTCCTTCTCGTGAGCGAGATCGGGCAGGTCGCCGTCGCTGTGAGTGGTTTTCGGGGAGCCGCTGCCGCTGAGTCGGTCTCGGTGCATACGGAATAACTGCGAAAATTTGGCGGCGGCGGTTGAAGTCGCTCTGAGAGGCGTAGAGCTCGAAGATTTAGGAGACGCTCGGCGAGGGGGAGTCGTAGCGTCCCTCGCATCCTCCTCTGCAGAGTTCCCAGAGGTGCTTGGGTTCTCCAAAGGACTTGTTACGACTTGAGGGAAGATCGGCGACTCGGCGGCTTTTCCCTTTCCCTTCCTTGATGTTTCCCTTGCAGGCGGAGAAAGCGTCGTTGGTGAGGATACGGAGGGTAACGGTGTCATGCTCCGTGCGCCATTGACAGACTCCGGAACGGAGGACGAGATCAATTCGAGCGGGCTTGGAGGTCGAATGTCAAGCCCCAATGCTGAAGTGCCATCGTTTATTGGCGGGGTCTCGTTCGAGGAAGAGGATGAAGCTGGTTGGCCATCAGGACTTTTGGTCTTGCCCTTGATGATGCTTGGATTTGTAGGAGGCGCAGGACGATGCCACAAGTTCGGTCGAAATTTAGCTCGATGCTGGAGATGGGTTTTAGCAAAAAGAAAAAAAATGCGAATAAGTAGGGGGGATGAAACAATCACTTCATCGAGAGATAGAGCGTGTCGGAATGTCTTGATCCCCTTGTTGGAGTTGGTGAAAGGCAAGGTTCGGGCCGAAAGCACTCCCACAGAAGCCACAGTATCCCTAATCATAAAGTAACTAGATCTGCAAAGCAACCAACTGAAACAGCAATTTCCGCTCACCAGCACCCAACAAACTCAACAGTGACCTCGCGACAAAATATCTGCTTAAAGGTTTCTGCTAGTTCGATGCCTTCGGAGTCTGTGCGCTTGTATAGCTTGTACGCGAACGAAACCTGTTCTTCGTTATCCTTGAGGAGCAATCCACACTTGAACCGGGCTCAGTTGTCGAGTCATCGACAGGGACGGGAAAGACCTCTCACCTTCAACAGGAAACCAGCAAGCGCGCGGGCGGTATAAGCCCCCCGAGAAAACCCTGAGAACCAAGTGAGCTAGCCATGTCCTTGTTGCGATGTTACAGACCAAACAGACTTACCAAACAGACAGATTTTATCTCCTGTAAGAAAATAAGAGTCAGACATATCCCGGTCTTGAGGGTAAATAAAGTCAAACCTCGATGGTAGTTTTGCATCAGGAAACGGTAGCCATCCATTACATGCTCATCTAGATACCTGTGAACGACGTCAGGGAAGCAGGTCGCGACGGTAGTGATATCCAAGCGACGTACCATGCGACGGCCATATCCGCCATCTTTGCAAGTGGACGAAGAAACGTCGAGACAGCGCCAGGTTTCAAGTAAGTTCCTATCCCTGGCTGGATTTGCGTGTCACCGTTCCCAAAACTCTGTTTAGCTCTCCCTCGTTCCAGCCATTTGACGACTTCTGACTCACCTGGTAGTAACATAGCTGGGAGCTCTCGTCGTCTTTCTTCAGCAAGCCATAAAATCGGATCACGTTAGAAATCTGAAAAATAATCAAGTAAGGCTCTGTGAGCGCATGATGACAATGGGACGCACGTCGCCGTCCAGGTGGTCGGCAGATCCGTCAAAACATAAGACTAAGGTGCGACGCCCTTTCGGAAGGTAGGGTGCATGGTGATGATGATTAGAATACATGAAGAAGAGTTATTAAGAAAAACTTGGTGAGCAAAGCGAGAGCCGTCCAGCGAGCCGCCTCTCCAGAGAGTGCGAAGGTGAAAGGCGATGGGCAAGGTTGAATTTGGAGGGCGTCGTCTGTCAGCCAAGTTGCCAGGGGGGTGTCTGCGTGCGTGCGAGTGCCGGCGTGGGCCACCTCATGCTGTGGTGCGCCTGCTTGTCCGAGAAGCCAAGAGACATACCGTCGAGGCAACTTTGGCATCTGAGCTGGTTCAGGCAGTGGACGCAACCTTCTCCCATCAAACAGTCCCAGCCGAGCGCCGGCTGCAGTGATTTGAATGCTTATGACGTCACATGTCACATGCCACATTCGGACCGGTTGAATCCAGCCCGCACGTCCGTCGAAATTCAAATCCCGCCGTTAAAGTGAATGGGCAAAGCACTAAGGTCTCCCGCACCCACATCGACGTTTGCCAAACGGCCGTTCTCCGCTTAATGTCTTATACGTAGCCAATCACAATGCACACCGTCATCTAGGACCCATATCTTGAAACAAAGAATGACCCTCAGCTACATGGCTTCTCTTCTCTTCTGTAGCCTCTTTGAATGTGCTGGTCACGATGTCGAAGCTAGAGCAGCATACTTACAAGTATCGGGAACAGGGAAAACGTTTTGGAGGTACAATTTATAGAACATGATGCATTGAATGAAACGCACGTATGTATATAGAGCTTCTGAGTTGCTTATCGATCAATCTCACAAACGCACCCCCAGTATTTCCTCTCGACGTTTACACCACGTCGTTTTTTTCCTCCCGAGTGCCTCAGCCCATGGTTGTTCCCACCTTCAGCGATTCTTTTGGTTTCGCCCACCTCATCGACTACCGCGCCTCCGAGAACCCGACGGATGCGTTTGCACTGCTGGCCGCCGATGGCTCTCAGCCTGCCGCTCGGCTCACCTTCTTGGAGTTTGCCCATGCCTGCTATCGATTTGGCTTTGCCATTGCCCCCAATGTGCCCGTGACCAAGGGCGAAGTTGTCGGTCTTCTCCTGAACTGTGACTCGGTCATGTACGTTACTGCCATCGCCGGTCTAGTCCGTGCAGGTTTGACGGTCAGTCGTCATGCTGGCAGTCGTCAGCTCATAACACGTACTGACGTGTGCCGTCATTGTCTAGCCTTTTCCGATATCGAACCGTAACTCTTCAGATGCAGTGTGTCACATTCTGCGATCTGTTTCTTGTCATCGAGTGATCGTAACTATTGCCTCGCTCAGTGGGCTAGTTGGAGAAGTCCGTACCAAGCTCGGAGCAGAGAGATACGATGTCACAGTCGACGAGCTGCCTGTCTTCACAGACATCTATCCTCATTTCGGCAAAGAATCACCAGGCAACTTCGAACAGCCTCCAATACCGACACGCTCCACATATGTGAATGACGCTTTGATGTACTTTCATTCGTCAGGTAGTACCGGCTTTCCCAAATCTATACCATACTCGTGGAGTTATCTGGAATGGTTCAGTCGCTCACGTGTGTTGTTCTATTCGATCCTTGATCTCTAGCTAACTCGCGCGCCCTCTGAAGCATGGATCAAGCAGGTTACCAGCTACGCGACGCCTCTTTTCGTAGCCTCCGTGTCGTTTCCGTCCTTCCATTCCTTGGGTGTATTTACACAACTGATCGCTCCACTCTATACTGGGTGCGCAAGTGGCCTCTTCCCACCGCGCTACCCTCGTGCCCCTGTTGTGCCCAACCCGATCAACACAATCGCGGCCTATGAAAGTACAGGGTGCAATGCCGCAATCTCTGTTCCTACTTTCTTCGAGGTGCCCTGTTTCCAACAGTTTCATGCCGGCCCCTAATTCATACAAATCACCCTAGACTTGGGCTCACGATCCCCAATCTGTTGAGAAGCTCAAGAACCTCGAGTTTGTGGTGCGCCGTATTTCTGTTTATTGTCCCCCCACTACGTACCTTACTAATTGTATCTCAAGTATTTCAGTGGAGGTCCTCTACTGCCTTCTGTGGGGGACAAGCTTGTTGAAGCTGGCGTCAATCTCACCTGCTTCTACGGAGGAACCGAGTTCAACCTCTCCATACAATTGATTGAGAGCAAAGTGGGACGCACAAAAGAAGATTGGGCATACATTGAGTTCAGTGACATGGCCCAACCTCGATGGGTTGATCATGGGAACGGAATTTATGAGCTACAGTTACTTGTCAGTCTTTCGTCTGGCTAAATCCTGCTTTTTTGAAGGCCCATCTGGTAGTTTTATTTCAACTTGTTCATTTTCAGGCTACAGAAGATTTTGCGCTCGCAGTAGAGGGCCTACCGGACAGTCGCGGGTATCCGACAAGTGACCTGTTTGTTCCACATCCAACAAAAAAAGGTCTCTGGAAGATGTGAGTGCGGCAGTTACTTCTGATTGTTTCTCGCGTTTGTTCCTTCGCTTATGCTTCTGTTAGTGTTGGTAGAGCCGATGACGTCTTGATTCTTGCCACTGGAGAGAAGACCGTGCCCGGACCTATGGAGCATATAATTGCAGCCGACCCGTTTGTCGAAGCTGCGATTATGTTTGGTCGCGAACGCAACCAAGTAGGCCTCCTCGTCGAGCCCTCCTCCAAGTACACGGTTGGCCCCTCGGATCCTATTGCTTTGGCTTCCTTCCGCAACCGCATCTGGCCTTCTGTGGAGACGGCAAACAGCACTTCTCCTGCATTTTCACGCATCTTCAAGGAGATGATCCTTGTCACGTTTCCAAACAAGCCTCTCCCTCGAACCCCAAAAGGGACTATCATACGGAAGGCTGCAGTTGCACTTTACGAGAAAGAGATAGAAGCTCTGTATGTGAGACGTTTGATATTGCTCGACTTGACTGACATCATTCTAGTTACGCATCTGTTGATAACAGTGGCGAAGTTGAAGGTGTTACACCACCCACTTCTTGGAACATCGCTGACTTGACCCGTTGGCTTGTTAACACCGCAGCCGCTATTCAAAATGATCGCAACGTTGATGCCAATGCTGACCTTTTTGACCAAGGCTTCGATAGTCTGTCTGCAACCTTGCTTCGGAACAGTATCATCTGGGCTATGCGCCTCGCAGAGGACTCGACTGTACGCAATTCTGTGCGCCAAGTCGGAAACAACTTTGTGTACGATCACCCAACCCTGTTCGATCTCGCTGAAGCCATCGTCTCTCTTCGACCAGAAGAGGCAAGTCCACTCGATGAGCGCGCTCAGGCCATCCGCCAAATGATTAACTACTTCTCGACTGGCATGCGCCCAATCGATGCCCTTCACGAGGCACCCGTGCCTAAGATGAGGACAGTGTTGGTTACCGGCACAACGGGAGGACTAGGCTCCCATCTGCTTGCAAGGTGTCTCGCCGATCCCACAGTGGAGCGGGTGTATGCCTTCAACCGACCATCCTCAGAGGCGTCATTTGCCACTCGACAAGAACGCAGCTTCCTCGATCGGGCGCTTGATCTCACTCTCCTCAGCTCAAAAAAGCTCGTCTATATTGGGAACAACGCAAGCGAACCTCAACTGGGTCTCGATTACGAAACGTATGCGGCGGTCCGCAGCCAGATCACCACCGTCATAGACAACGCGTGGAGGCTTGACTTCAACCTCGCCTTATCCTCTTTCACACCAAATGTGCAGGCCACGAGAAACCTGCTGGACCTCGCGCTCAGTTCTCCTAACGCGCGACACATTCGGTTTTTGTTCATGTCGTCCATCGCCGTAAGTAGTTCATGGCCAGCCAAAAGAGGGCCGTTCCCTGAGGAGCCGATTATGGCGCCTGAGGTTGCGATAGGTAGTGGATATGGCGAGAGTAAGTACGTCTGTGAACAGGTGAGTTGACTATCAAGTTTTCTCACTTCTTGCTCTAAACGATTGTTTTCGACGCCTAGCTACTCGTAAAAGCCGCCGAGCTCGGCCTTCAGACTACATCCTTCCGCATCGGCCAGATCAGTGGTGGGTCGGAGAACGGCGCGTGGGCGACGACGGACTGGTTCCCTATTCTTGTCAAATCCAGTATTGCGCTTGGTTGCCTACCAGAGGTGTGCGGGTCTGCGTCCTGGCTGCCGTTTAGTGCGGTTGCACAGACCATCCTCGATGTCATGGGCTTGGAAGAAGTACCAGAACGAGTATTGAATGTTGTGCATCCGTACCCCGTAACTTGGAATCAGATCGTCGAAGATGTTGCGAATGTGCTCGTAGAGCTCGAGGTTGTCGAAAGCCGTTTGTCATTTGTGCCATTTGGAGAATGGAACAGTAAGTTGGAGGCTGCAACTAATCAGGCTGATGACTTTGTTATCAAGAAAATCGTGAAACAAATTCTTCATTTCTCCACCTTGTCACACTAACTAAAATGCCTTCTTTTCAGCCTGCCATCAAACTCGTGGACTTCTTTGCACGCCAAGCTAGAGCGGATAGTGTTGTTCGTGTCGAAGGTAGCCAACAGGCCGAGGCTGGTGGCTTGCCTGTGCTCTCTACTTCCAAAGCTCAGCTCGCAAGTCCTACCTTACGCAATTTAGCACAGTTGAGGAGGGAGGACGCGCAACGTTGGGTGACGTACTGGGTCTCGAAAGGTTTCCTGATGTGAGTACGTAGTACACAAGTAACGTTATACCCAAAATAGAAACGGGGGCCACTCATAATGCGACAGATGTTCAATTAGTTGTTCATACATGTTTCATCCCTTAATACTTGTGGCAATCATTGATCAACCAATTATAGCAGGAACATACTAACCCATGCTATGCACCTTTCGGGAGGCCGGTCAGTAATCGGCAATTGGCAAATATGTATTTTCAAGTCGCAGAAAAAGCTGATAAGGAGGTGAGCCGCTCGCGATCGAACGGCAAAGCCTGTCAGCAGTCCAAGCTTTGACAGGCTTCTGGGCTTCTGAAGACTCCATCCCCCGTACTTAGAGGTCTGTCTGGACTCTGTACCTTCTGAAGCCTTGGAAGACCTCCGCCACTTCTCCACAGCCGAAGCTACCTTTGCAAGATGGCTCTTTCCCTCTTAAACTATCCTCTCCTCTGGTGCTACTGTTCTCTCTGCACTTGTTTTATTTCATTTGCATGTATGTGCCGTACCCCGTACGCGTTTAAAATCCTCTGAAGTGGAAAGGCGCCAATCAAGACCCGAATAACCTATTAGGTTGTTTGTGCGAGCAAGAAACGTATTAATAGCTCCCTGCCTCTTTGACAGGTTGACGAGCGGAAATTATTTCTTGCTAATATTGATCATGGTGGGCTATGACAGCTAGGGAATGCAGAAAAGCGCTATATAAAGGGCTGATCTCATTGGTAAGTTTATCCCATGATACCTCCCGACTGTCTTTTAAAGCGCTGTTTACTATAAATCATTCTCCAGCAATGTCTCAGTTTACATCTGGTCAAACTTCTGGAGAGTCTTTCGGTCTCGCTGGCCTGATAGACTATCGCGCTTCCGTGAACCCCATGGATCCCTTTGCTCTATTTGCTGCAGATGACACTAGGGCCGCCGGCCATCTCAATTTTTTGGAGTTTGCACGCGGATGCTATCGGTTTGCTTCTGCCATCGCTCCCAAAGTGCCAGTAGCCAACGGGGAAGTTATTGGCCTTCTCATCAACTGTGACTCGGTCATGTACGTTACTGCAATTGCTGGTCTCATTAGAGCTGGTTTAACCGTAAGTTGCAACCATTAGTAAGCAATTTATGACGCGTCCTCTGACATGAATCGCCATTATCAGCCATTTCCAATCTCCCACCGTAACTCTGCTGATGCAATATGCCATGTTCTACGTACTGTTCGTTCTCATTGGCTAATCACAACCACTGCTTTACTAGGCGAACGTATTGGAGAAGTCCGCAATAAGCTCCGGGAGGAGAGCTATAATATTAGGGTCGACGAGCTTCCCGCATTCACAGACATCTATCCCCAGTTTGGCACAGAGCCAGCCTTGCATGTTTTCGAAAGCCCCCCACCGTTGCCATCCCGATCTACATATGCTGATGGTGTCGTGCTCTATGTTCATTCTTCGGGCAGTACCGGATTCCCCAAGTCCATTCCGCATTCGTGGGAATATGTTGTACGGCTTGGTTGCTCACGTACTTTATTTTCTTCTTGGTCCAAACTTCCATGCGAGCTAACTTATTTCTCCTCTTTATGCAGCATGGGTGACAGAGATCAGCAACTACAACGGACGTCTTAATCTGGCCTCCATGTTGCTCCCATCTTTTCACTCAATGGGTATCCATAGTCAGTTAATTTCTCCTCTGCATACTGGACACGCTACTGGTCTCTTCCCGCCATGCTATCCCCACGCACCCATTGTGCCCAACCCAGCTAACGTAATTACGGCTTTTGAGAGTACGGGATGCAATGCTGCAATGGCTATCCCTACTTTTCTTGAGGTATTGCGTATCGTACAGATTTTATGGAGTTTACTAATGCAATGATAGACATGGGCACGTGAACCTGATTCGATCGAGAAACTCAAAAGACTTGATTTCTTGGTGCGCAGAATTCATGTCACTTCATGACCTGCTCCCGATTGATTGTGTTCAAGTTTTTTGGCGGGGGTCCTCTTCTACCTGTTGCAGGAGATGCACTTGCTGAGGCTGGTGTTCGCCTTGTTTCCCTTTACGGAGGGACCGAGTTTGGCTCTCCTATCCGATTAGTTAGTGGCAAGGTTAATCGCAGCTCGAAAGACTGGGCCTACATAGAGATTCACGATGATGCTCGACCCCGATGGGTTGCTCAGGGTGATGGAAGTTATGAATTACAATTGCTCGTAAGTTTATTCCCAGTCTTACTTGTTGGTTTGAGGACATTGATTGGTTTCTCCTAGGCTGCAGAAAATTACCCACTCGCAGTAGAGAATATCCCTGACTGTCATGGGTACGCAACGAACGATCTTTTCACCCCACATCCAACAACAAAGGGTCTTTGGAAGATGTGAGCATAACTATTCCTCTTAATGACTACATTGAACTTAACGCTTCAACTTTCACAGCACTGGCCGTGCGGATGATGTCTTAATTCTTGCTACCGGCGAGAAAACAGTACCAGGGCCGATAGAGAGCATTGTTTTAGCCAATTCGGACGTCCAATCGGCAGTTGTGTTCGGCCGCGAGCGTAACCAAGTTGGGATCCTTATTGAGCCTAACCCTCGTAACGTTGTTGATACCTCTGATGTTACTGCCTTGGCTTCCTTCCGCAATCAAATATGGCCTTCTGTTGAAAAAGCAAATAGCTTTTCACCTGCATTTTCTCGCATCTTTAAAGAGATGATCCTTGTCACATCCCAAAACAAGCCACTTCCTCGTACCCCCAAAGACACTGTCATACGAAAAGCTGCGATTGCACTCTACGAAAAGGAAATCGAAGCCCTGTGAGCATCAATTTTGATACTGTTGTATTCATCTAACATTGTATCAGTTATGCATCCGTTGATGGTAGTGTTGGAGTGAAGGAGGTTACACCTCCCACTTCTTGGGGTACCACTGACTTAACCCACTGGCTTGTTAATACCGTCACAGTCATTCAAAACGGTCGCAGCGTTGATGCCAATGCTGACCTCTTCAAACAAGGCTTCGATAGTCTTTCTGCAACCTCGCTTCGGAACAGCATCATCCGCGCTATGCGCGTTGCAGAGGACTCGGCTATAAGCAATGCCGTGCATCGGATTGAAAACAACTTTGTTTACGCTCATCCTACTCTGACTGAACTCACTCGAACTATCATTTCTCTTCGGCACAAAGATGGCAATCAGCGTGAAGAGCATACTCATGCCATCCGCCAGATGATCGACCGCTTCTCGGTTGACCTGCATCTAATTGATACTTCTCACGAGACACCCGCCCCAAAAAAGAGGACTATACTGATCACTGGTACAACGGGAGGGCTAGGTTCCCACCTGCTCGCGATGTGCCTCGCTGACCCCATAGTGGAGCGCGTTTATGCCTTCAACCGACCATCCTCAGAGGCGTCGTTTGCCACTCGACAGGAGGATAGCTTCATCGACCGAGCCCTTGACATCTCCCTCCTCGGCTCGGACAAGCTCATTTATATTGGGGGTGATGCAGAAGAATCCTGGCTGGGTCTCGGCCGCGAAGCGTACGAGGCAGTCCGTAGCCAAGTCTCGACCATAATCCACAACGCGTGGAGGCTCGACTTCAACCTCACCCTGTCCTCTTTTGCATCGAGCGTGCAGGCCACGAGGAACCTACTGGACCTTGCTCTAACCTCGCCAAATGCGCGACACATCCGATTTTTGTTCACGTCATCCATAGCTGTGAGTAACTCATGGCCATCTAAGAAAGGACCGTTCCCCGAGGAGCCGATCATGTCACCAGAGGTTGCCATCGGGAACGGGTACGGAGAGAGCAAATACGTCTGTGAACAGGCAAGCAGCACGCTGTCCCTTTACCTTCCTTACACTGAATCTGCCTTTGAAAATGTAGTTGCTCGTCAGAGCCTCCGAAATGGGCTTGCAAACGACGTCCTTCCGCATCGGTCAGATCACTGGTGGATCGGAGAACGGCGCATGGGCAACAACGGACTGGTTTCCTATCCTCGTCAAGTCAAGCGTCGCACTCGGATGCCTACCAGAGGCGTGTGGGTTAGCGTCCTGGATATCGTTTAGCGCTGTCGCGCAGACAATACTCGATGTCCCAGCTTCGGATGGGCGGCCAGAACTAGCGTTGAATGTCGTGCATCCACGTCCTATAACTTGGAATGAGGTTATAAGAACCGTCGCGGATGTCCTCGTAGACGTCGGCGTTGTTGAAGGTCGTTTGCCGCTCGTGTCGTTCAGACAATGGCATGAAAAGCTGCAGGCCGTATCCGGACTGGCTGACAATTCCATAGCCAAAAAAATCGTGAATCCAAAAACCCTCAATTTTGGTTTAGTCTTTGAGCTAAAGCATGTTCTATTTAGCCCGCTGTTAAGCTTTTAGACTTCTTCGCACACCAAGCTGCAGTAAATGACACTGCTCGTGCGGAGGGCGGCCAACAAATCGAGGCTGGTGGCTTGCCTGTGCTTTCCACTTCTAAGGCTCAGCTCACAAGTCCCACCTTACGCAATTTGGCACGGTTAGGGAAGGAGGACGTACAGCGTTGGGTAACGTACTGGGTCTCGAAAGGCTTCCTGACCTAGGCTCAGTATGCATATCCGATATTGTATCCAGAACAGAAACAGAAGGCATGCATTGACGCCCGAAGCATTTTGGTGTTTTTTATTTATTTTCGCACCAAAGAGTAAGCCCCAAAATATTATTAAAACGATCAGGGATCTATCTCCCTTGGTAATCTCAACAGATTGAAGCTAATGAAGAATACTGTCATCGTTGCACCTGTTAAGTAATTGTGTGTGGGTATAGTAGCAAACCAGTGGGATTTGATTACAAAGCAGGCTTTTGAGTGCGGAATTGGATTTGAACTGTGATTGGAGTGCGTGAAAAGAGGTAGTTGTACGTTAGACAAAAAAGCACAACATACTAACTTCAACCGGCTGGGAAGGCTCTCAGAGTAAAGAATTCATGGTAGAGGGTAAC
>JAZHGK010006333.1:0-16551 GCA_037855215.1 Waitea zeae | reverse complement strand
CACCTCCTCCTAACCCATTTGCTGGACCAATATCCTCTTTCTCTTTCTCCTACCACATCCTCCACTGCCCACCCGCACCACCCCCCCCCAGTTCTGCCACTCATGATCTCCTCTTCGCTCACCGCCGCCTCTCTTTTGCTCCTCAGCCTCGCGGGCGACGCCCTCGCCTCCCCCTGCATCGCCCTCGACGCCAACTGGAACCTGCTCGCCTTCGGGTTCGGCGGCAAGGACTGGAATGCCGGTGAGTTTCGCAATCCCATTTCTGCATTGCTGGTCGTCGTGTTTCGTCAAGCCGTTCTGCAATTGACGAAACCGACAGACTTAATGACGTCCCCCCCCTCCCCGCTCTATTGCCACGTATAATGAACACATACTCATGACGTCTCGTTACAGGTGCTCAGGATAGCTGGTCTAGCGGTACGCTTGGCATACGACAGTGAGAAAGGTTAATTGACAGTGTGAATGTGTGCGTTTCTAGGCTCTGCGAAGGATATCACCGCTTCCGGCCGCCCGTACGTACTCTTCTGCCTATCTCCGTCGCCACCGTTTCTCGTCGTACTCACCTCCGTTTAGTCCCTTTGATGGCGCAAACACGAGCTGCTACCTCTCACAGGTACCGTTTCACTCGCCATACGCAATGTCCAAAGTCGACTCACAGCCGTTTTCCTCGTCAGTTCACGAACGCCATCTACGTCATGAACGGTGACGCGAAGGACCCTTCGGCCGTACACATCTACGACGCCGCGGCGTCCTCCTGGTCGACGCAGAGCGTCAACAAGGGTGACAAGTTCGACCCGTCCTCCTTCAAGGCCATCCTCGACCACGACACCAATGTCTTCTGTGCGGTCTATTATGCTCCGTTTCCAAAAGCCAGCCCCATGTTCTGACTCGAAGTCTCTCCTTTTTTTTTTCTCCCCTTTCGCAGATGCCGTCTCGAAGAATGAGATGTTCTTCCTCGACATGGGTCTCCTCAAGGCTGCCAACGCCTCCGCACTCTCTTGGACGGACGTCGGCTCCACCCCGCTCCCGGCCACGTACGACCCCGTCATGGCTCTCGCGCAGAACCATATCCACTTCCTCAACGTGCCCAACGTTCCCGCCGGCTCCGCGGATATCTTCGTCATCCACTGTGCGTACTCGTTGCCGGGCATCTACCAGTGTCTATAACCTGTTTGCTGACATGTCGTTGGTTTCACTCAGACTCTTGGTGGCAGCCTGACCCCCAGGCCTACCCCGGTGCGGACGGCGGAAAGTCCTTCCCTGCGTCGAACGGCCAGGTCACTTCGTTCTTCCAGACGGAGGGCGTCCAGCAGGAGTTTGCCTTCATCCCCGACGACAACTCTGCGACCTACGTCATCAACGTCGAGGTTCGTCCCCTTCTAACCCACTTTTTCCCACCTCCCCGTCTCAATATCGCATCCCTACAGAACAACAGCACGACCACTCTCCCCGCACCCTCGACCAAGGACGCCGGCGCGCGCTATTTCGCGGGCGTGACCTCCCTCCTCCAGCTCGACTCGGCCGGCAAGATCTCCTACCTCCCCTACAAGCAGGGTGACGCCGGCACCAACTCGGCCGCCAAGTGGTCCCCCGTCGTCCCCCTCGCGTCCCTCGCGGCCATCTCCCCCTCGAGCGCCAGCGCGTCCGGCAGCAGCGTCGCCGCTTCCGGCAGCGCCACCAAGGGCGGCTCGAGCGCGAGCAAGACCGGCTCCGCCACGCACTCGGGCGCCAGCGCGTCTGGCTCGGCCGCTCCGGACAACGGCGCGGTCTCGGCGCAGATCAAGGGCGGCGCGGTCGGCTTCGCCGCGGTCGCGCTCGCCTTTGCGTTCCTCGCGTGAGAGAGTGCCTCGGGGTGACCATACCACTTTTTTTTGTGAATACGATCTCGACCGTGCACTCGGACCTGTGCATAGTCTCTCTAAACTACCCACACTCGTTTTTCCCTCGCTCTGCATTGCCTACATGCATACACGGACATAATTCTTCTTTCTCATGCGCCCCGACATTTTGAGCAGGTCTCTCCAGCCTCTACTCTACATGGATGGACACTTTCTTCTTCGTCGATAATTTTTAGTGTGTTACTGTTCCCACTCAAAAACCGGGACAATGGAACTACATTTTTGATTTGCTCTCAATCTCGCAAAATGATCTTTTGAAAAAAAAAAAACTCAGAAAGCTATCTTGCGTGGAACCGGCACAAGGATGCATTGTAGTACAACGATGCAAGGCAGGGTGATAGCCGTCTGTAGTTAGAAAGAGAGGGTCATCAAACAGATGGAAGGTTAGCTAACATGGACACTTTAGTAATGGTTTGAAACGGGCGATTTAGCGTAAGTAACTTCGATTAGGTGAATTGCTGACGACGATAATTAAGGACGAATTCATCCTTCCGGCGCCTATAGCCATGAAATGAGCGCCTAAACGGTCCGATTCCTCTCGAAAGTTCCGAACGTCAGGCTTCACTTCCGAAAATCCTGCACCTAGAAATCCTGCAGCCAATATGGGCATCCCAACTATGTCTATCAATGACGACGAGCTGCGTGTTGAGACGCCTGAGCTCAGGCCACCTCTGCAATACTCTGACTCGCCTCGCGATCGGGAGCCTCCCGGTGGGCTTGAGAAACTCCTCCGTTGGCAGGAGGAGCGGCTGGCCCGGAAAGCCAGAGGGGAATACGAGAGTGCAGTTGTGCACTTGGCTGAACTGGCACGTTACTTTGCCAGTGTATTCCATTGATTTACTGAATGTAAACTGGGAATGTTAGATCAATAGTAACATGGATAAACCCGCACGGATTACCTCTGTACGCGTTGAGGGCGCCCCGCGCACGCGCCAGTCTTTCCTCGCTTCGCTCATCGAGCCTCGGCTCTCTGCTGCCTCCAAAAAGTCTGCTACACTTGGCACCGCACTACATGCAACAAGAGACATCTCTGGGATTCTCTTACTCACGGACAACTTCCACTACATCGCTCCCCGTCTCGAGGCGAGCCGAGAGGTATTCGCGCGGGACGGCGACCTCGCGCTCGTGTTCCATGCAAAGGAGAAATCCTGGGGATTCGCGCGGACGAGCACCGAGGTCGGGAACAGCGAGGCGACGGCTGGCGCGACGTTTCACTGGCGCAACGTTTTCGGAGGCGCAGAGACGCTCGAAGCAAACTTTTCGGCGGGCACGAAGACGAAGCGGTCGTTCCAGGGCACCTTCTCCGCTCCACTCGCGTCGTTGGATCCGTATCTCCGCACGAGGGGTGCACTTTCCGTGTTCAACCTGCAGAGAGACAACTCTAGCTATTCAAGCTCGAGCGAAGATACCCTCGGTATGAAGGCTGCGGTTACGGTAAAGTTAGATTCTATCTTTGGTACAAAAGTATGCATGACTGATCGGGTCATCAGACAAGTGCGTTAGGTAGTGGGCAACATGAATTCGCGTACAACGCCGTCTTACGGCATGTGGGAAGTTTAACTGAGACCGCGTCTTTAAGGTTCTTCTTTTTCTCTTGTGATATGGCTACAATGATTCGAATTTGCCTTTGTTTCTAGCATGCGCCTTGCGGCAGGTCCAAGCACAAAATCATCCCTCTCGCACACTTGGATCCTTGATACCCGGGATGACCCCACAGGTATCAGCGGGACAAGCGGCAGGTACACCAAACTTTCGCATGAGCTTGCGGGTCTCGGCGGCCACGCGGGCTTCTACAAGGCAGAGGCTGAGACCCGCCTCACACGACTTATTCTTCCCGGAACTGTACGTCTCATCGATTGCTACTTTTGGGCTCGCTCTGAGGTCATTTCAGCACGTTGCTTTTGGCGCGCGCGCGGGCTCAATATGGACGTTGTTTGGTGCCCGATCGCAATTTTCAGATCGTTTCCAGTTTGGTGGGCCATCAAGCGTGCGGATGTTCCGCTCAAATAGCATGGGCCCGCGGGATGGTGGTGAGTTCTTTCATGTTTCTTTTTCGGTTGTATGTCACTTACAATCGACTCACTCCTACAGTCGACTCTCTGGGCGGAGATTTGTATTGGGGCGCTGGCTTGAGCCTTATAACCGACATACCCAAAAAGTCACATTGGCCTATCAAGCTACAAGCTTTCGTCAATGCGGGGCGCCTAGATGCTCGTGATTCATGTACGTATCCCATGGTATTCAGTCCCATAAGAGGCTTCCTACTCACAATTGTTGCAGCAAAATCATTTGTAGACAATGTGACAACCAACCTTTCACGCCCAAGTGTATCCGCGGGTTTGGGCCTTCTGTACAAGTTCGACTGGGTCCGCGTGGAAGCCAATTTCGGTGTCCCACTCGCTGCGAGCAAGTCCGATGGCTTCCGCAAAGGCTTCCAAGTTGGAATGGGAATTGACTTCCTCTAGATGATCTTAATGTTTTATTTAATGCCGTATGTGCTAATACTGTTGTTTCTTGCCCACGCCTCTCGTGGTTTGTGCATCGCTACCTACATGCTGTGATCTGACGCGCCACATTATCTCACATTCTCCTTCAAAAAGACTCGGGACTTTTCAATATCCTCAAAGCATTGTTTTCAAGGGACCGCAACCCCATATGGTTCCCAATATCTTCTGGCGTGGCAGCCTTTGGAAGGTGTCTGTGTTCTACAGTGCCTGTAGAACAAACCGTCAACATTTACTTGAAACCAAGCTGAAGACACAACGACGTACAGTAGGGAGGGTCAACGGCAGGTGCGGCACGAATGACTGCAACAACTGACAGGATAGCAGTCACGTTAACAGCAAAGTCGCTTGTAGAGATTGAGATTTTAGATGTCCTTCTTATAAGTCTACGAAGCTTGGTTTCAAAATACCCCGGCCATGTTGGTTAGATATGGCACATCGCCTTCCCTGGACCAGAAGTCTACAAACCTAGAGCTACATCGCCTCACATGGTTGTTCCAGCCAAGCGGTCGGTATAACAGCTTATCGCTGATAATTTCCCTTGTACCTCATCACTTGTTCATTCAATTATAACTCAGCTAAAGGCAATATCAGAGTCGCAGGCACATATATTTTGGCGTGCTCATGGCGAGGTTGTAAAACAACATGATACAAGCGAGCAAACTTCAAGAAAATGCGACAGCGAAAGGGAAAGGCAATCACTAAAATGAAGCGTATAAGACGTGGGAGCAATGGTCATGAAAAGTCGTGAGAATGATTGAACAATTCGCGAATAAGAATAAAGAGCAGGGGTGCCAACAATGTGCAAAGAACGAAAACGGATCCTGTCCATTTATACCACAGAGCACAGTGAAGGAGAAACGTGGTAGGCCAGAGCTATGAGTGCGCATTGACGCCGACCGCACTGTCCGACTGGCCACGCGGGCGACCCACGGAATCGAGCACACTGGTACCGGCCGAGCGACCCCGACCAAGGACCGAGTCATCGCTCGCGCGGAGAAAGAAATCGTCCTCGCCTTCGTAGGGAGAAGAACCGGAATTAATCTGCAGAGGGATGTTAGCAGCCTTTGTTTACCAAGGAAACCGACAGCTTACCCAAGCCTTGAGCACGTCTCCAACACGTGCAGCCTCATCTGGATTCATAGTGACGTCTGTTCCCTTCTCAGCGTAAATCTTGAGCAGGTCGGAGAGCGTGCGCTTTGGTTCCTTGATGTGACGCTCAGAGCTAGGGGGGTCACCGCCGTCCTGTTCGGACGGAAATGCCACACTGTTCTGTTGGATGGCTTCCTGAGCTCCAGAGTGGATGTCCGCGTCTGAGCGGTCCCAGTCCTCAGAGTACGCGTCGGCGTGCTGCTGTGCCTCTTGAGAATTGCTCATTATGGGAGCGGCAAGTTGACTGGGGGTGGGCTAGTTGGCGGGAGGCTCGTGAAAGTCGTACAGCAGGTCGTTAAGAGGACTTCGAGAGTCCAAAATAGGTTATGGTAGGGCGGAGGAGTCAGAGAGGATTGGGTCCAAGTTGCAGTGCACCGCCTGCGGATTACGAGGCGAATGAGCTTGGGAGTCAGGAGAGTGTCGTAGACACAGGAGACAAAGGGCGCGAACAGCCTTCTGGACTCCAACGTTGGAGGTATCACGTGCATTCGGAGCGGAAGCAACCACACTCCGTCCAACTCCGTGCTTCGAAAGCTCCGCCATGCTGGGAGGCGCCTAAAACCGCCCTGGTCTCAATGCAACCACTGTTTACGCTGTAACCACGACTGCCAGATACCCGACTAATCTTTGCTTTAACGGCTTGAAATACCTTACCGGCACAAGAGCATGAAAAGGACTTATAGCAGAAGAAAGCAGCCTCGCGTCTACGATGATACCTCATCAGACGAAGACACAAACAACACAACACGCGTTCCTGCTACAGCACCGTCCAACGCGGATCGTTTCGATTCAGTACCTGATTTAGCCCCGCATAAAGATGCTAAGCAAAGCAGAATATTATCAACAAGCACAAGCGTAGTGTCTCCAGAGCGACGTAAAAGACCAAAAATTGACGTAGAGGTTGTTTCACACAACCCTCCTAGTTATGGATCTACATCAACCAGCAATACGGAAGGTATTGCAGAGCGAGAGTTTGTAGAAAACGGAGGCAAGCCTAGTAAGAAACGTATTTATAAAAAAGTCCATGCATTCGTATAAAATCACTGACGTTTTGCAAGCTCGCGACACAACTTATGACAAGACAAAGTCGGTGACGACGGAGCCACAGTTACTCACTTCAACTACTCAACTGGACACTTCTCGACCCAGCTCCGTGACTTTTGATCCAGGATCTAAGGGTATCTCACCTGTCAAAACAACACGCTCAGGCGACGAGCCATCGTCAAAGCAGTCGCCTTTCTCTTCCACCAGCCTTGGCTCCCTCAAGTCGCGCCGAGCACCTGTGAGTCGCTCAGAGACATTGCCAACCCAGTTGTCTGGTAAATCGACATCATCATCAATAACAGATCTTACAAGTGTTAAAAAGGCTAAGCTGCCGCCCAAAGCGCAAACAAAACCCACAGCACCCGATTTTGCGGACTTGTTCGACTTCAGCGTAGCATCCATCTCTTCACCGCCCAAAGGCGGAAAGCCTTCTACCAGACTTTCGTCCATGAAAGGCACCGCGAATACATCTGCCACTAACTCAAAAGGCAACAAGCCCATCATTGGACGTATGCTAGGGCGTGCAAAGACCGAGTCTATTTTGCCTAACGATAATGGGGACTCTATGACCGAAACCCATCAACGTTCATCCTCACCTCCTCAACCCCAAGCACGTACGCCTACTCCCCCGTTACGAACTCCATCTCCGGTACAAGCTCGTCCACCCCTGACACCTCCCGGAAACAAAGCTTCCACACGCACTTACGCTGGACCTTCGCGTTCATTTTTGGTGGCTCTTCCTTCTCATGCCTTGCCTGCTTCAGGAAATGGAAAAGCACCAGCAGAGATTGATTGGGAAGACTTCAATGCGACGCAGTCGCAGTCCCAAGACCTTGACGTCCTCGGTGAAGATGCTGGAAGAGAAAGCTATGCCAGCCTTCGGCAGCGCTGGGGGGTTGATGCATCCGATGACGATCCTTACAACCGTTCACCGTCCCCACCACTGCACGCATCCACTATCCCGGCAGTTGGCAGGAACAAAGTCAAAGGACGCGCTGTTGACCTCCGAAGAACTGGGTCTACATCTTCGCAGTCGCAATTACAATCCCAAGAGCAGCCATGGGTTCCTGCGCTTCCCCCGAACATGTTTAGCGACCTCAAGTCGATCACAGAACTACGCTCCAAGGGGGAATCACGGAGATTTATGGACGAAATTGGCTATCTTTTCGAAGGCCTCACCCCGGGTTCTCCTCTCAGTGTGCGACGGTCATCCGCGACGGAGTTCCTGGCCAAGTTCTGCTCTGATGAGGAATTTGAGCGAACGGCACGAACGGCAGACATACTTCCATATGCCTGGGACATGCTTACCGGTGCAGGTGCGGGATCTGGAGATGTAGTTCTAGATGCAGTTGGGACCGTGTTTGTCGGTGTCGTTGCCCATGGGGATGAAAGAGATGCCACAGAACTCATAACGGTGCGACCCGGAGTAATGGTAGTACTGTTCCAAGTTCTAGCCTCGACAGCATCCCGAGGTAACGGAACTTCAAGTACGACAAGAAAAGGCAAGGACTTGCTTGAATTCGTGTCAGCGGGGGTAGAGGATGCGACTCTTCGTCGCGTTGGTATCACACGACAGGACAAAGCGCAGCTCCAGGCTCTCTTGCGCGTGGTTACGACCAAGTCGGGGATGAAATTTTTATCAGAGGACAAGGTATAGTCTTCGTAGCTCGGAATTTCATCAAGAGCTGAGATGCTGAGTTGTCATCCATACAGGTGTCGCTCACGGTTTGTACCTCGGCTACACTTTCCCGTCTACCATCGGCCGTACTTCCTCCAACGCAAGTCGGTATCCTCGAACAATCCTTACATTCAGAGCTGGCACTCGTTCGACCCCGCCTAGTAGCCCGAGCATCAGGGCTCTCTCTCCTACCCGTTTCGTCCTTAGACAAACCTGATCTTGTGCATATTATCAATTGCCTGCGAATGCTGGATTCATATCTCCTTGGCCGATGGAAGGGACCTGTCTCTAAAGAAGACAGGGCAGCAGCCATCTCCAAGGTAGTTGAAGGTGAAAGAAAAGAATCTCTAGCACAAAATATAGGAATTGAACTCCTTGAGCTTGTCGTTTATTGTCAAATCATTTGTGGAGACACCGCTTATGAATTATCGCATGATACAGGTCCGTTCTGAACTATTTTGACCTTTGTTAATGAATCATGACTGTCTTCCAGCACATTTATGCATCGACTATTCCCTTCGGATCCTTGTCAACCTCACGCATAGTAGTGTTATGTGGTGTAACCGCGTCATAAGCTCTCCCCAAGCATTACCTGCGATAATGCGCTCAATCTGCGCGTATGAACTTGACCCACACACATCTTCACTGGTGGCCTTCAATATAGACGCAGAGGATACTACTCAATTTCTCGAAAGCCCAGCGATTGCAGAAGAAAACACCACACGCTTGTTCGATCGCCTTTGTCTTGCTCTCGCGCTCCTTACGAATATTGTACAAGAGGTCGAGACAGCACCTGATACGCTTAGAGAGACTTGTAAGTCGGTTTTCTGCGTACTTGCAAACAAGCAGCTTATTTATTCTTGTTCTAGTTATCGACCCTATCTGTACGATACAGTTATCTTGTACAGAAGGTGCTTGTACGTGCCCCGACCGTGCCAGCGCACTGATATGCCTCGCCCGAGTATATGCACAGCAGGCTAAGACCCCTACTCATTCAACTTCTCCGTCTTTGGCTGTGGCACAGCCTGACGTGGAGGACGCGGCTGTGGACGCTAGCGCAGGCTTTGTTTGTGGCCACCTCGCAGTTTTGTTCGGTATGCTTATGCGGGCATCAGAGCAAAACCGTGTGTTGCTGCTTTCCGTCTTGCCCGGAGAAGATGATGAGACGAAGCTCGGGGATCTCATCGACCACGCTGGCGCATTCGTCAAATTTTACAATGCAGTTGCAGCAGCCACCGCTCAACAAAGTGGCTCTTCACGGAAGGAGGTTGGAGGAACGGCAGCCGTTGATGCTCTCGAGTTTTTGCAGTCTCTACGGAATGATATTTAGGCTGGATTATATCGCCCTAATTTTTATATTCTTTTTTCCCTCTTTACTTTGTTACTAGTATTAAATTTTCCTGCTCTAGTGCTTAAGGGTAGAGAAGGTGCAATTAAGGCTAGACATATGTTATTTCTGGTCGCGAGTGTGCTCGATCATTCATTACCAAGAAACGGAGTGTGCAGTGATCTCATCTTCTTCCTCCTCACCTGCCGCAACAAGCGTCTGCTTGACAGCGGGAAGATAATGTGCCATCTTCCACATGTCAGCCACACGCAAATTAACGTGATCGAGCGCGTATGAGACCGTTCCAGTGTGCGCCTGGACGCTTCCTGGCCTACCTTGGGGTATGCGGGCCGAGAAGTGAGTGAGCAAAATATGGGAGGCGTTCATCCTGGTAAATAAGCCACCATGAGTAACAAAAAAAAGCCCCCGACGAGTTGATACCAGTAGGGAGGGACTACTCACTGAGCGCCAACGCCAATCGCTTCTCCGATCGTGCTGTGCATCTTCTGCTTCGCCAGTGCGTGTTCAGAGTCGGACATGGTTGCCTCGTGGATCAGCACCGTTACG
The DNA here is from genome assembly GCA_037855215.1 of Waitea zeae. Classification (NCBI taxonomy): domain Eukaryota; kingdom Fungi; phylum Basidiomycota; class Agaricomycetes; order Corticiales; family Corticiaceae; genus Waitea; species Waitea zeae. Next base: position 6,381 of record JAZHGK010006333.1, on the reverse strand, counting down.
TCTTTTGCGGCGTCGACCAACTTCTGCGTAGGCCGGGTGTCTCCAGAGAAGGCAATGCTCCAACCATCCTTGTGAGAGATGACACAGCCGAAGCAGCGACACCCGTGGTTCATCTCGACGGTCTGGAACCGGGTGAGTCCGAGAGAGTTGATCATGGCTTCCAAGTTTGCGCGAGAGCTGTCAGGTGCTGAGTTGACGAGGTCTAACACTTGTTGAGAATCAGGAACGTACGTGTTATGATCATACCATTGAGGAGAGTTTTCGCGGGATGGTGACGATGCCCCGTGAACAATCTCGCTCGCAATCACGCGGACGGAGCCAGGCTCTGTCTGGTTCAGACCAAGGTCTTCAATGTCGCTGTACTCATAGATGTACTTGAGAATGTTGGATGGGGCAATGACGTACAGCGGCTCTATCGGATAGGGATGGAGCTGTGTCATTATTAGCGTTTATTTTTGAGCTTCAAAAATGAAGCGAACCTTCTGCCGCATTGCAAGCAGCTTCACGAGGCCAATATGATGGTCTCCGTGAACGTGAGAGAGGGAGATACACCTCAAATCACGCAGCACCTTCCATACGCTCTCAGACTCGGCTTCTTCTGTCCCGAAGAACCGTGCGAGCTGCCCGAATGTGCCCTCACCAGCATCGAGCAACATATTTCCATGTTCCGGCGTCATGACGAGGGTGCTTGACACGTTGCGGTACTTGGACGGGACAGCGCTGCTCGTACCTAAGGGAATGATGCGCACGTTTTCTCCTGATTCAGGCTCGCGAAGTGGGGTGCTGGCAATCTCCTCCTTTAGGCGCGTATACAGTTGACGGGTCTCTTCGGGAAGGTCTTCAAGTTCTCTTCCTGGGGAGCTGACTGTGGGGTGGAATCGATCATTGCCCTTCGCGTGGCTATGGAGTTTTGGTCCTTCGGGTGGTCGGACGTCAACCAGCATGTCGGGATAAAGTGGCGAGATGTTAGGTGGATAGCCAACAAGTGCTAGAAAAAAAAGGCTGGAGTTAGTTTGTGCTAACGACTGGCCAAAACGAGGTGCGTACAGTCGAGATTGGCATTAGGACTGGCGTTAAACTTAGGCAAAGGGAATATCTGAGGATCCAGATGGTTCAGACGAAGTTGGTTGAACCCTGCAGAAGTAAACGTCAAGCGGTCGGGGTTGTGTTGGCGAGAAGAGACGGCGTGGTGGACGTCAGAGGGAAAGCTGTTCATAAAGTCCCGATATCGCGGGTCCTCGAGCACACCGTCCCCCAGCAGATGGAACACCACATGGACCTGTCTCTCCTCCTTCTGCTCCAACCGGAACCGTTCGAACCAAGTCCCCTCCCCGAACGCCCCCGCCAGCGGCGCAATGTGTTCCACTGTCGGCACGTCCAGAATGATCACCACTTTGGGCGGCTCAGTCGGCCCGACGCACTCCTCTGGCTGGATGGTGCGTTCCACCTCGCCTCCGGAGCCGTCAGGCACCTTGATCGTGACCGGGTGGCCTGCGATGAGTCGTCCCCGCAGCGGCCCGGACTTGAGACCGAGCTCTTCTGCACGCTGGGCGTCAAACCTCCCGCGTACAGCGGGGCCGACCACGACCCACGACAGGACCGGCCGCTTCAAGTCCGACGCTTTCCCCGTCAGCGGATCTTTGTACGCGTCGAAGCGGGGGAGGCGGGCGTTGAACCCCGCCGGGCGGATCGGCAGTGGCCCACGCTGAGGTGGTGGGGCGCCGACGGCCGGGCTGGACTCGTGTCCGAGGCCGAACCGCTTTTGCTTCCGCTTGGGGCCCCGAGGGGTGGGTTTGGGGACGTAGTCGAGATCGGAGGGGACGGGCTCAGGCGTCTTGCTGAACATCCACGAGATCATGCTTTGGCGGTGTTCGGTTGGATCGTCTGGTGGAGAACCTTGTTGTACGCGGGTGGGAGGAGAACTGGCTCGACTCCGACGGTCAGCTTTGTTGCTCAGTCCACCCCCCGCGGGCGAGCTATCGACCTTGCCAGACGGAGGAGACCTGTCGCGCTGGAGCAACATACTGCGGAGCAGAGGTGATATCGGGGGTATGTATGGTTCTCGTGGAGCGGCGCGGTGGGAGGAGGTGGTCAGCGGCCGGTCCCCGAGGCTTGCGCGCTTTGCTGGAGAGCCGACAGGGGACGAGGATCGTTTCCGCTTTAGCTCGGAGACAGATGCAGCGTTTTCGCTATCTGCGTTAGTGATCGGAACATATGGTAGAATTGGTACCCCGTAGACGGTGATGTTTTGGTCCTTGAATGCTGGCGTGGGTTCTTCGATTGGCGCCGAGGGAATGGTTGGTAGTTCACGAGAAGTGAGAGCAAGTTTGTCCCTAAGAAAGATGAGCTAAGACAGAAAATCTCTCGTTTGTGTGCCCCGCACCGGAAGAGATATGTTCGCATCGAAGCCAGGAGATGGTTTAGGCCTTCTGGTCCGATGATGTCTATTTTGGGGACCCCGGCCAAGTCTGAGAGCCCCATGATGAAACCTGTGTCATATGCGATGAGAAAAAAATGCAAGAAAACAGTTGTCAGAAAAGTCGAACCTGGCAGGCCTGACGCGCGCTGAGTGCCCAGAGAACTCAAAAACACGGCCCTCGTTTTAGTCTGCCTCTGCACGCTCTGAGTGTAAACGCGTCCGGTATTCTCGCCAGCGTTGAACACATATTTTGCCGAGTCAAAGGTGACGACGATCGTGGGTTCGGTGTCCGAAGAGAGCTGGCTCAACACCGAGGCCGACCAGAGCATGTTGCGTCGGTCGGTGGCGAGGGGTGGACTGGAAGCGGAGGAGGAGAGACGGCGCCGGGTATAATTAAAACGTGAAGGCGCGCATCTCCTGAGGTGACGAAACCAGGCCACGGTAGCGAGAATGTTGGAGAGGCGGTGCCGTCGGTAGAGATGACTAGGAGATGAGCGCAGTGGGGGGCTTGTCGACCCCGGAGCTTTGAGGAAAATGTGAGGACGAGGCGGACCCCGGCTTCCGTCACGCGTCACACGTCGCGGAGGTCCGGAGACACCCGTGGACGCCCTTTGCCACGCAGTGGACAGTTTGGGGTACGCGAGCGTCTAGTACATGTGTTCTGCCACTGAGGGCGTGAATAGAATCATTGAAGCTCAACTTGCAGTTGAACGCGTGCGCTCTTGGCGCTTATCGATATCGATATCGATACCATCGGTTGGACGTCGCGGCTGATAACTCGTTCTCATCGCTTATCCACCACCTTCAACGAATCAACGAATCTACCCATTTTTTATTATTTTTTGCTCAGCATTGCACTCATCAAGAACATGAGCAACAAAGGAAAGCAAAAGCTCGGCCTTGGTCGTTTTCTCTCGCCTCGAGCAGTCTCACCTTCGAGAATTGACCTGAGCCGGAGTGTCACACCGACTCCGCCGTCGTCCGACCAATTGCAGGCTGAACCCGTTCGATTTTCGCCGACTGCTGCCACTTCGGCGGGATCTGCGGCGACCTCGAATCCGCCTCCAGTGGCGTCCTCCAGTCGAGTTTCGCAGCCCGAAGCCAAGAAGAGCAAACAGGCACGAGCATTGGATTCTGCATCATACTTCCAAGCGCTCTTGGGAATTATTGAAAAGGCCTTGGAGGGGGTACCGATTCCTGGCATCGCGACTGCCGTTGGAGTCGCAGGAGAGGCTGTGAAAATGGTTATGGTGAAGAAGTACAACGTTTTAATGCCTGATACAAAACTGACTAAAGCCATTTTTTTAGCTAAAAAAAGAAAATGATGAAGCGATCAGGGAGATTCAAGAAGACGGAGAGCGCCTCCTATCCCTCATGGTGTCATCGAGCAATCCAGACGACCTGCTGCCCATGCCTGAACCTTTGGAGGTACCAGATCGAGTAAACAAATTTAAGAGGTGAGCCTATCCGTAGTAAAGATGAGGCTGTATATCGACAATATCATAGGGAGATAACCGAACATTTACGTGAATTGGACCAATACCAAGCTGCACAGCCATCGCCTCAGGTCTCTGGTCTTCAAGCGAGAGTGAAAACGTGGCTTGTGGCTACTAAAGAGACCCTTGCAGCTGAAGCCGTTTCAAATGCGCTGCCGGACATCAATCGGAAGATCACTCGTTCTCTCCAGGAGTTCATGGTAAGTTGCCTTTTTGAATGGATAAAAAAGAAGAGACATTAGACGAGGATGGATTGTTTAGCTGGTCAGACAAATGAAAAGTGAAGAAACTATCAAATCGATGGTAACGGCAATGTATGAGTTCCAGGTACGATCAAACTATGCTCCCATCAGTTGTGTAATATTGAACTGTTGCGTAGAAAAACCAAGCACTACAGAACGAAGTTGTTGCCCTCAGCTCGATTGATGTGAGTAGCTAATACTGAGGCTTGTCTCAAAGCCTATGACTAAAATTTCTATTGCGTAACCCAGCCCAAGCATGGTATGTAGAATACGCTACGATCGAGCGCAGATTCATGACTAACGAACGTTAAAGGACTCATCGCGCGGCTAAATCCTGTTAAAACCGCCTTGCATTATACACAACAAGCCGCGCGTACATGCCATGAAGGAACCCGTGAAGGAGTTTTGCATGATGTCGAGGCTTGGTTCCGTAATCCCGATTCGCCGTCCGTCCTCTGGCTCTCCGGCATAGCAGGAACTGGTAAAACTACTATCGCTCTCAGCATCTGTGAAAGGTTCAAGCCGGAGCTTGGCGCATCGTTCCTCTTTTCGCGAGAGTTTGCTGAGCGTCGACGACCGTCGAACATCTTACCCACAATTGCGTATCAGCTTGCGTACTCCCGGCCTATTTTGCTTCAAGTAATATGTGACATGCTCTCGAAGAACCTTGACTTTACATCCAGCTCGCTTCGAGTTCAGGCACAGGAGCTTTTAATGGGAGCTCTTGGTTCAGAACTGAAATCTGATTTTCCCCCTACTCTCATCCTACTCGACGCACTTGACGAATGTGACAAAGTCAACAACCAGGAGGGCGGAGACTTTGTGCCACTCCTTCTTCATTTCCTTCGAACCTACCCCTCTCGGTTCAAGGTCATCATTACCAGTCGCCCAGAGACAAGCATCCATAGAATGATGCAGAACGGCAACAGCAAGACGGACTTGTTTGTGTTGCATGAGGTTGACAAAAATGTGGTCCAAACCGATATAGAAACTTACCTTCGGTACGAGCTTGCGGAGATAGCTGAAAAACACGGCTTAGATCACGATTGGTCAGCTGATACGCGAGAGCGACAAGCCAAGCAGCTGGCTGAACTGGCTAACCGACTGTTCATCTTTGCGGCGACCATAATCAAAGCTTTATCGCATTCGCCTTTACCAGCAAAAACGGTTCAGTCATTCTTAGAAAATATGGCCCACTCGGATCAATCCTTACATGGCCCCTTGGATGCAATGTACCTTCAAGTTGTCAGGGCTACTATCCCAGCTACTTCAAACAAGGAGGAAGCTCGAGACCTTGTGACAGCTTTTCAACATATCGTCGGCGCCATTGTGACTCTCGAGGAGCCATTAAAATTCACATCGCTGAGGCAGCTACTAGATGTAGACGAGAACCAGCTACAGGCTGTGATCAAGCCACTATACTCCGTTCTCGACATGGACCATTCTCGTCAAAGACCAATCCAAGTCTTTCACTTATCATTCCCGGACTTCCTCACAGACGATGCACGCTGCAGTGACTCTCAATTTCTAATCAAGCGTGATAGAGTTCATGCTATGCTTGCGCTTTGCTGCCTCCGTATCATGAACAAGCAGCTCAAGCGGAACATGTGTGCGATCGAGGATCCAGGCACTCTTAACAGCGAGGTAGAGAATCTTACAGGGCGGCTTGAACTCTATACTTCAGCGGAGTTGCGTTACGCTTGCTCGCACTGGTGGGCTCACCTCGAACACGCCGAGTCTGCGATGGAAGATCTTACGAGTGAAATTCAAACTTTCACGTGCGAGGGCCTGTTGTATTGGTTAGAACTTCTCAGTCTGATGGAGAATTTCCAGTCAGCACTGATAGGCCTTCCAAAAGCTATAGGATGGTGCAGGGTAGGCGATGCTTCCATTTTCATCTGTCATTAACTAAAACATGTTTATTTAGAGTCTTATGTCAGTTGGTAGTAAACAGAGTTTTAGGGCAAAGATGGTTGATTCAACCTCAAAAAAATACCCCAAATTGGCAGACTGGTTCAAGGTAAGGTGTTTTTGAGTTGCTCTGAGATTAGCTGACCTGTTCGCACAGATTGACAAGAAAGTTTTAGAGGAAGTACCAAGCCATCCACTAGCAAAAGTGACATCCTTACTTTATGATGCTCACCGAACAGCACAAGCATTTTTCTATCCAATCTCCAAGTCAGCCCTGCAGGTGTACGAGAGTGCTTTGGCGTTCATGCCACAT
>JAZHGK010006328.1:0-19335 GCA_037855215.1 Waitea zeae | reverse complement strand
AGGAAAAAAAGAAGTCCAAGTGAGTGGTAAGTCCAAGTGAGTGGTCAAAGACGGTAAATCTGCATTTATATCCCCCAACCCCCTAACATTAAATTTGTTAGAACATGGGCAACCCAGGGATCAGATGATCCGGACGTTACATTATTACGTTGTTTTTTCTTTCATCTCCTTTTGGCGCTTTTGCTTTATTCCATGTTCTTAAACTAGACGAGAGTTGAGGGAGTAGCCCATGTGGATTATAAACCCGTCTCACGGCACATTCACGCATCCCGAATTCCAAGAGTACGTACACTCTACTTAAACTAAGTAGAGTGATAAAGTACAGGCAATCGTCGTCGAGAATGGTATGGGAGCGGCTGTGTATGAGACGTGAATTTCCTAGTATCATTCACCAAAAAGGGCCTGGCCGGGAATTGAACCCGGGACCTCCTCCAGACGGAGCAATCTTAGAACCCTAAGAAGGAATCATACTACTAGACCACCAGGCCTTGTCTATCAATATTTTATAAACATATATAATCCTCTTAACATCATGGTACATGGGTGGAGATTTTGCCCCCAAGTACTTACGCGTACGCGTTAGACCCGCGTATGTGGACGCGGCTTGCACCTCTTGACCATGGACGCGCAACCCTCAACATCATCCGGCGCAATGGACCAACGTCGCACAGAGGCATTGAAAGCATTTAGAGAGGTGCGCAGGCACACAGCATGCTCTAGCTGGACATTATTGTAACTCACAATGGCAGAAAATGCGGGCACATGAAAATACTAGTCAAACACTGAAGAACTGTGAGTGTCCCATAGGGGAATTACGTATCGAAAAGCTTCTAACGTTGAATATTGCTTAACAGTACGCTTTTCTTTGAAGGATCTGGAAAGAGATTACGACAAGACAGAGGATGATATCAAGGCAGTTCAATCTGTTGGGCAAATTATCGGTGAAGTCATGAAGCAGCTTGACGATGAGCGATGTAAATGCAGCTCGTCTATCCCAGTCAAAACCACATACTGAACTGCAAATTATCAGTTATCGTGAAAGCATCGTCCGGACCGCGATACGTAGTATCTTACCGTCCCACGCTACCGACTGCGAAACTGAAAGCTGGTGTACGCGTCAGCCTGGATATGACCACCTTGACAATCATGCGGATTCTACCTCGGGAAGTCGACCCGATGGTATACAAAATGAGCTTGGAGGATCCCGGAGGAGCGTCTTTTGCTGGTATTGGTGGTCTGGGAGAGCAGGTCCGCGAACTCCGAGAGGTGCGTCCTGCTCTATTACTATTGACCGAACGTTTGCTCACCCTTGAATAACATGCTATAGGTTATCGAACTTCCTCTGATCAACCCTGAACTTTTCCAACGTGTCGGTATCAAACCGCCAAAGGGAGTTTTGCTGTACGGTCCTCCAGGAACTGGAAAGACATTACTCGCACGTGCAGTTGCAGCGACTCTGCAGACCAACTTCCTGAAGGTCGTCTCGTCTGCGATTGTTGACAAATATATTGGCGAGTCCGCTCGTGTCGTGCGTGAGATGTTCGGGTATGCAAGGGACCACGAGCCATGTGTTATCTTTATGGACGAAATTGATGCCATTGGTGGCCGTCGGTTCTCAGAAGGCACAAGTGCGGATCGTGAAATCCAGCGAACGCTCATGGAGGTGCGTAAATCACAATTGTTTGCTGAAACCAGCTCCAACAACTTTATGTTTAGCTGCTTAACCAAATGGACGGCTTCGACTCTCTTGGTCGCGTAAAGCTTATCATGGCCACAAATCGACCAGATACCCTTGATCCCGCTTTGCTCCGCCCTGGCCGGTTGGACCGCAAAATAGAAGTTCCCCTTCCTAATGACCAAGCACGCTTGGAGATCCTTAAAATCCACTCCGCGCCCGTTAACAAGAGTGGAGAGATCGACTATGAGGCAATTGTAAAGCTCTCGGATGGATTCAACGGTGCTGATCTGCGAAACGTTGTCACTGAAGCGGGCATGTTTGCTATCCGGGAGGATAGGGAGTACATTATTCAGGAAGATCTTGCGAAAGCAGCGCGCAAGGTGGCTGAGGCGAAGAAGCACGAAAGTGAGTACCATAATTTCCGACCAAGATTTTTTGGGCTAACAAAACACTTAGCCAAACTGGACTATTCGGCACAATAGTGTACCAATTCACATGTATTATCTACTTTTTTGTTCCTCTTCCAATTTTCGTGCTGAGTGAATCCAAAAACTATGGGAGGGTATTTCCATTAAATGCCATGTAATACGTAATCTTTGTCCAAAACTCAGAACCTGAACAACCCCTTTTTCTTTTTCTTCTCCTTCTCCTCCTTCCCTCCTGACCCGACTGAGTGAGTGGACTCAGTGTACGAGTTGCTTTGTGAAATCTGTCCGGGACGTGGGACAGCAGGCATGCGGCCTGATCCTTGTTGGACGACTGGTTGGGGTGGTGGCGCACGTTGTGGTGGAGGAGGGTCCTTGAGGAAGTAGCGCTCGTCGTAAAACTCTTGGAATGGTCGCTTGCCCCGTGGGTCACGCAAACCGTTAGGGATGGCACGCGAACCGACACCGGCAAGTTCGAGAACTTTGAGGTCGTCGACGAACTCTTTTGGGGTTAACGTATGCGTCGAGCCTGTACCAATTTTATAGCAACCAAATGTGACACACTAGGAGGATGACTTACCAATGATAATATCTTTGTTCAATGATGTGGACAGTGCATATGCCTCCCTCATCTCAGAATAAGTCATGCCACCGGCCATAAACAAAATTAATCTGTTCTTATTCGACACTACCGTAGCCGCACGTGGCGGACCCTTGTGCCAATTCGCCTTGGCACTTCGAAGAGAGGTCGTTGGGGGCGGGGCGGCCACCTTGGGGGAAGCAGACGCTCCTGCGAGAGGAGAGTCCTTCACATAGGGAAAGAGTGTTTCGTCGAGTTTGCCAGACACATGTTCCTACCAGACAGATGGGTTTAGCGAATGGAAATGAAATTCTGAAGGATAATGTAGCTACCTCGACCATTGTACGCAACAACGGCTTATATCGCGACAGGTCATATTCTTCGTCCTGAGCGGGCTTTTGCTTGATCTTACGCTTGATGTCTCTGTCATTCGGTCCACGAGTGATACGTACGCCGAGGTAAACGAGTGCGTTGACGGCATCCTGCTCGGCGATAGAGAGTCGCGCATGCTGGTACAACCGTCGCCGGTCCTCTTCTGGTACTCCGTCACGATGAAGGATGTAGAGGGCGATCACCCGGACCTTGTTGAGGTTCCTATCTCACAATTAAAAATCAGCGTCGCCAAACAGGTATCAACTCGTATACTGACATGACATCCCGGCTATCGAGCAAGGGTACCATGTCCTCAACAAGATGCTTCGGAGTCTTTCCCTCGGCAGTTAGGCCTGTCGCGCAACATTGTTCGACGTTTGCAACGGTAGGAAGCTTGTCCTTCTCAAATATGCTCATGCACTGCTCCGCCATATTAAGATGAAGAGAGAACTACTAGCAAAGTCAGTCGTAGAATTAGAACTGAAGGAAGTAAAAACGCGCCTTTTCGCGCATCTCCTGATATTGTGGTAGATTTGCGAGCATGTCCTTCATATCGTTCAAACTTGCCGCACCCTCTCTATAATTCTGTTAGCTAGTCCCCTCAGCATACGCATGTCCTTTTACCCCTTGAATCCAGCATTTTCTTCTAAGAACTTGTTGAAGTCTGCCATAAGCTTGTCGATCGCCTCTCGCATATGCATGTGCCGAACTTCGGTCCAAACGGTATCCTCATCGGAGAGTACTGCAGTCTTATCTTCGTATTTGCCCGTAGCGGCTTGGAACTTGTATCTGAACGGCTTATTAGACCAAGCCCGCATAGACGTAGGAAAGATAATTACGAACGTGTACTTATTTCCGTTCTCAATAGGAAGGAGGTCATTGCACATCGCTTGGTACGTGAATTCGTGAAGCAAAGGAGCGAACATGTCGAAGGCCCGGTCTGTGATGATTAGAGTAGCCCGACCACGGTCTGATTTTTTCTGAATGTTTGAGTCAGATGCAGCACGCAGCAAGGTCGCACAAGAAACTTACAGGGAAGTCGGAGTTATTCCGTTTGTAATCTTCCAATACCTTTTGCACAGCAAAAGCAAGGTGCCTGCTCACATAATCGCTCTCCGCGCTCTCGTACTCGCGTGCCACCTCTCCCCTCGCAAGATTGGTTCTCCACCGGGCGGCGCTCTCCGGTGGCGGCGCGGAGCGCGTCGTAGCGTGCGGCTTAAATGGACCCAGGGGTTGATGGTGTGAAGGAAAGTAGTACCGGATGTAAGGAAACTCGTCGAGAGAGATGCAAAGATTTGCAATCTGACGGGGGTTGGGATCAGACACGTGTGCAAGAGGAAAACAGGAGATAGACGCACACCATGCGCAAGAAATTGGATGTCTTCTTCCAGCCTGTCTCTAGCAGAACGGAACTCATTCTCTGTCTTTGGAGGCGCATACATGCTGAAAAACATGGCAGGGTTACGGAGAGTGAATGCTTGTGCCTCAATTGCTATAGACAGTTGAGTTTGTGGCTCGCAGAGGTAAGACAATAAGCATACCCCAGTAGTTCAGGAATAGTTCTTTCACCCCCTTCAAGTATGGCTCTGCGGACGACGAAAACAGCTTCTCAAGTAATTGTTCAGGTAGGGCTGTCAAGAAGAATGGGTAAGTGTCCAAAGGGCAGTGACTCCCGACTCGCCTTCGATGAAGAACAGGTGTGCCGCAGCATACTGCTGTCGGAAGTCAAAGTCCTTAATTACACGCCCGATATTTTCTGTCGTCGGCATGAGAAGGTAAATAGCCTCGAAACCGGGCTGAGGCTCGCGGTTTGTCGTGATAGATTCGATGACTGGTCACACAAAGTGTCGATGACATGGGGAGATGTGTGTTGGCAACGAGTGCGTAGCATATTTGAGCATATCTGTTTGAGAAACCTGGATATTTGACGCACGCGTGACGTTTTCTTCCAATATATCGAACTGCTTCAGGACTGAGCCCAGTAGCTTTTGTGAGTGATCGTCAACAACAAGGATCTTCCATCGCTGCGGTGGCTGGACGGATCGTATAGCCTCTAGATATTCTGGAAATGCCAGTCAAGCTGAGAAACAAAGGAGCGCTAAGTTGGTAAGGAGCGTACTGTTGCGTACAGCGGTGATAAGGGAGGCGGAGGACATGGTCTGAAGGAAAGGATCGGCTGGCCAAGTGAATACAGCAACGAGTCCCAAACCGCGACTGCCCATGAGGTGACATGGGTGCTCACTGTTTTGTGACGTAATTGTGCTGATGTCATCCACCTTCCCCAAAAAGGCCGCGGGTAGATCCATTGAGTCAAAGGTCGGGGGAATTCTGTCTCTTCCGGTCGTATCTCTTTCTACTGAGTCAATTTGAGTTACTAGCTGTGAATCTGAATTGCTCATCTAGGTCAAAGTTCAAAAACCGCGACAGCTATGGAGCTTCTCCTGAAGGACCTTCCCTTCTGTTGACGCAACTTTGCCGAGGCAACTACATACTATGCAAGAAGAAGAGCACTGTTCAGAGCAAACTCACCATAATAGCTCCCGATTACTCCTCAACTTTCGACCAATCTTCTTTTATCGAACCTGGTCTCTCATCGACGAAGGGTATGCGGGTTATACGACAGTTGACTCTCTCAAGCTCATCCGAACCGAATTTCAACAACGCATCTCGACGGATGAGCTCCAGCCAGTCCACTTGAATTTCCATTTGAATTTAATGAAAGTAAACGGGGCGGCTTCAAGTATGACAGATGTGGTTATTTAGTCCATCTTGTGCAGGAGTTATTTCACCCCTTTAAAACTTTCCAACGACCATCGTGACAGTTGCTCATATGCACACAGGAGGACGCACCCTGACGAACCTCGACCCATCACAAGATACACTTTAGCATCGGACGTTTACTATGCGTATAAATCATGCAAAGATTGGGACACCTGGCTGAAAAAAAGAGGAGCCAGCGATGATTAAACATGAAGTTTCATGACCAATGAATGAATATTGATAGATGGCTGGTTATATCATATTGTTGTTGTCAAACATGTTGACAAGTAACACTGTTCATGACCTCGATAATTACACGTAGAACAGAGCGCTATCCACCTTTCATAGCACGGAGTACCATGGCGTCCAATGTAATCGCTCCCCAAACGTTACCATCTTGCGCCCAGACAGCATCATCGTCGATGTAAACAAGCAAGCCCCCTTTCCCATCAGCGCGCTGGGAAACTTTAAACAGTGGTTGTCGTGACACTTCGTGCACCCGACCAGCAGGGATAAACAATAGGTTGTGCTGAGCGGCATGCTCCTCCACAATGCTTCTGAACGTGATGGCCTGTGTCCTGGCCGAAGAGCGTGCAGTTGCCGCTTGTTGCTGTGCCTTCTTAACCGCCTCACTCGCAATTGTGGTGGTTGTCCCCGGCGCGTTGCGTTCCGGTTTCGGGAGCTTCGTCGGCGCATCGGGACCGAGCTCGATAGCCGTGTTCATCATCTGCAAGCCCTTCGTGAAGCCGGCTTGGACTCCTGGCATGGTATTGACATGCTCGGGCAGTGCTGATTTCCAGAAGGAGTACCATTGAGATATTTCTTCGTACGAAGGACGCGGCTGTGTGAGCCAAATGTGCAAGACATCGAGCCATTTAGGGAAGAACTCGGCCTCGAGGAGTGGCGCAAATATTGATGGGCGGAGCAAGGTAGACCAAGCAAGAACGCGCTCAAGTGGCACCATGTCTTGTTTGCGTGGATTAATGCGGAAGTCGTCTCGTAAAATACCGCCCAGTTTAGGTACGACGTATTTAAGCATCATGTTATCCCATTCCGACTTGTCGAAGACCTGAGGAAAAGTTAGCAACGTATTGTGTATCATGAAGGCCAAGATCTACTCACCTCTCTCCAGCTTACAAGGTCGCTAGGTGCCTCGTCGGTAGCTGTCCACGACCTCACCAAACTCTTCACTTTCCTCCTTGCGTCATCTAGCACATTCTCCACACGAAGCCCTACGTGGGGCAACCAAGGGAACACAAGTGTGCGGAGAGGTACGCTTGCTTTCCTTGGATTCCAATCTTGCACCGCCTTGTGTAACTTGGGCAAGACCAATTGATCAAAGAAATTGTCTCGGATGAAAGGAGGGAGAAGAGACGTCCATGCTTCGTACAAGCTGACAAGAGGTCCAGGATTGCTCGGATCCCACTCATTGTTGATGCAGGAGCGAATTTTAGGCAGCCATGCATTCCAGAGAAGACTCTCAAACGGAGTCATTGGCTTTTCACTACTGCAATTTTAGTTTTTGACATAAGTAAAAAGTAAGGTTGACTCACACAATAGGTGTGCTGGTAATGGTTTGCGTTCCATATATGTCGACCTGATTTTCTGGTTCCTGCACTGCATTTGTGCGGAGTAGCGCTCGCCACATCCGAAAAGTCGCAGTGAAGGCATTCGGTTCTTCCAGTGGCTGCCATCGAGCAATCATGCGACGGAACTGGGGAAACGGTCAGTCGAATGACACGTATATTGAGCAGAAGACATCACCATTGGCGCCACTGCCGCAACCACAATTTCGTCAAGATTATAACGCTCATACTCTTTGGTATACTGAGCGAGGAGCTTTTCAAAGCTGGGCGTGAATGTATCGAGAGAGGCGTCGTAGGATTGTGCCGCTTCCTTGGCTTGTGCCGCAATTTCATCAGTGACGAGATGGACTTGCTGCAAACGGGCAATGACTGTACAAAGGTCAGCGCATTAGGTAAGTACAAATCATTTGAGGGACGACGTACGATCGGCCTCTTCTTGGATTTTTTTGCTTAAGCGAAGTTCTTCTGCTGTGATAGCTCTCTTCCTATCTGCAATAGCCTTCGCTTCGCGGGCAAGTCCATCAAGGTCGGCTTTGCTGGCATCTACGATGAGTCGGAGGTTGTGGCGCACTTCTGGTATGCGAGTTGCATCGGTGGATGGGGTCCATGAAGCTGAAGATACCTCGGCCAACGACGAAACTTCGCGCGGCTGAGAAAGGCGGGGGGGAAACAGTAAGCAAAAACACTTCGGCATTGGTGGCTATACTGACCGTAGCACCAGTAGCATCGATTATCTGCCCCAGTCCTGAGCTCTGAGGCACCTCACCTGCCTCTTCTAAGATCTGCTCGTACGTCTTGTGCTCCACCCGCGTCTTGACTTTCTTGGGTTTCTTCCACGCATCGCTACGGTTTCCTTCTCCCTTCTTAGTTGGTGCACTGCGCCCTTTCTTGACTTTGACCTCATCTTCATCATCACTGACCTCTTCTCCTTTTCTCTTTGCCTCTGAGAGGGACTGCTTCGTGCGTTCCTTGAAACCACCAAAGGCGATACCCGCACCCTTTGGACGAAGCTTGGATTCGATGGGTGTGATGATACCTTGGCCTTCGGTACCAAGACCTGTTCCGGCCTGCCAACCCATCTTCGCGAGCATTCGTGCGCCGAATGTCCCAGACAGCTTGGAGAAGTGCGCAGCTTCACTCGCAGATAAGGGTGTCGCTGGGCGCGGCGAAGGTGCAGCTTCACGAACAAAGGCACGCATGCCAGAAGGCTTCGAGCCGAAAGAAGTCGGAAGCGTTGTATCTAGGGTTTCGGTGTGTGCGGAGGAGAAACCGATGCCACCCGTTCGTGTACCTTTGTGGTCCATGGTGCTGTCCGTCGTACTTTGTGAACCAATACCGCCAGAGTTTGCATTTTGTGTGCTGCCGAAGCCAATTCCGCCATGTCCTCTGCTGGCAGAGCCTATGCCAGCAGAACCTATACCGCCACCGAAGCGCGGTCGAGGCGCATCCTGCTCTTCCTCCTCCTCGGGCTCACGCACTCGCGGTGACGCCGGACGAGTACTATCGGCGTCGGACGAGTCGCCATCATCTTCGTCGTTCTGCTCGGGATTGCTGCTTACCTTGTCCCTCTCGTCGTCTACGTCGTCCTCACTGTCCACATCCATCCCACCCTCGTCCTCCTCATCCTGCTTCCCCACACTTGACTTTGGAGCAGACACGAAGGTAGGAGCCTTCGTCCAGTCCGACCTTTTCTGGCCTTTTCCTCCCTTCTTCCTTTCGAACCCCTCGTCCTCGCTGTCCTCTCCAAAAACGCCATAAATGGCGTCCTCCCTCCCATTGCGCTTCCTACGCTTGCGTTGGTAGGGATCTTCGTGTAACGCACGCTCCGCCCGTACATCAGGGTCCTCATTAGGGTCGAAGGTATCATCGAGGTCTGAGCCGCCGCCAGAGGAGTCATCAGAATCGAAGTCATCGAGCATGTCCCGTTTACGACGTGCCATAGTGGTGGAAGAAGAAGTATGAAGCTTTTGAACTTTAGGCGCCATCCACATTGCCCAATATCATCAAGTAACAACAAGGACATACACACCACACCAGAGTCTGACTCACCTCAATTCTAGCAACAAGTACGATTGGACAAATCACAAATTATGCACAAACACAATAGAAAATTTGATTTAGACGATGGCTACAAAATAAACATCCGAAAGCGTAGTTGTGCTATACACCAAGGCCGCATTAATAGTACATATGGATTGCAACTTTTATTCTTGTCCAAGTCCTTCAAATGCAATTCAGAAAGAATGTGATGATTCTTCTATTTCTGAGCTACCCAAACGGTTTGCCTGCCATTCAGGCCTCGAATACGCATCGAAGAAGCGCAGCGAACGATTTGGGCGAGCATTTAGACCTTCGCTCTTTGGTAAGTCCTGCCGATCAACCAAGAAATCTCTTGCCCATACACGAATCTGGTTTGCAGTCGATCGCCCACGTTTTTTTGAGTTTGCCGCCCGACGAGATGATTCGATCCATCCAAAGGAATCGATCGGACGAGTGTACAGGGTTAAATGTAAAGCGATCAATTCGAGTCGCTCTTGAAGAAGACGGTCCTCGAGAAAGGGCTCTGGGCCTTTGGTTTGACGATGCCCGTTTTCACCACTTTTCTTCGGATTTAGGAGGGAATTGATATCGATAAGCGCTTCCCTGCATTCTGCACGGTCCGGTGCAGGGTGGAAGGTTCTCAGAGGGGATGCGGCTTGCGGGAAGCCATTGTCCAACTGCCGTTCACCCAGTGATAGTGTTGGTGGTGAAGGAGATTTGGCCGGTAGTAGGGTAGTGGAGATGTTTTCAGACTCCACTGGTTGTGAGATGACATCAAAAGTTTGATTGAGATGTGCTCGAACTTCGTCTATGCGACTTTGAATAGTTGAAAATGGAGGTAGACTGGGCGAAGTTGAGCCGCTAGGAGAAGCCGGCGGTGGTGTATGTAGTTCAGAGTGGATTAGATTGCTCTCTCTATCCTTTGCTGGATGAGCCCCTTTCCGAGCTTTCTTGAGGTTTGCTATAGCAGCCTGAACCTGTCGTCTTCTACGGGGCATGGTAATGGCGATCAGAGCGCAAGGAGTGATTGGTGTCAAAATACTCCACACATTGAGCTTTTAAAGCATTTGGTGATGATGCTTAGTCATCTACTCAAACTCGAATTCGACATACTCCTGAGCGTTCTCGCTCTTTCTCCAACGGACCACAAGCCAAGGGTTTCGCTCATCCAAGTAAAAAGAAGGGGAAAGTCAAAGGAGGTTGCATTTCTTATGTCGTGAATTGAAATTGAAACGGGACTTGACAAGTTCAGGGGAAGTTGTGTCGGAGGCAAATTCGGGCTCTCCTGGAAGCGACCTTCGGGATTGTCCCTCGTTCACTTGACCCATGACCTCTTCAGCTTTGACGTGCCCACTTGCTTAGTTTAGTCTAGCCACCATAGGCTTGTTTGCTCGGCGGAATATTTCTTACAGCTTCGGTCTGCTTTTTTCTTTGTCATAGGCTCACATTCCATGGGTAAAAGACAAGGGCCAATAGCAGGCCTTGCTCGGTTTCTCAACGCGTTTGACGATACCTCTGCTAGTGCTTCAACCAGTGACACTCATGCCGTATCTACACAATTGAAAGCACCTCTCGATAATACATCAAAAGATAACACTGAAACAACGCCAACATCAAGTGTGACTGTTGACCTAAAAAGAGCAAACCATAGTCGGACTTCCCAACCATCTAAGAAGCAGAAAACAGGGCTTTTAGGGCCGGGGAAAGAGCTCTATGATGCGACAGAGCTCGTACCACGATACACTCATGCCTCCCAAGTACCTGAGCATCTTCAAAAATGTACAGTTTTCCCACATCCACATCCCAAGTCACTGACACTTTTCCTTTTATGCGCACTGTCGTCAGACTTCGCTCAGAGAACTCGCTTCTTTTCCCTCTACGACAGGGGCTGCCTACTCGACGACGAGGGCTGGTATTCCGTCACACCTGAGCGTATTGCCGAACACATCGCCGAGCGCTGCCGTTCAGACGTCATACTCGACGCGTTCTGTGGCGTTGGCGGAAACGCGATCGCATTTGCGCAGACTTGTCAACGGGGTGAGTATCGTGATCTGCTCGTATTTTCTGTCCCAGCACCGTCCTTCCCAAAAATGCGATACTAAGCAGTGCATTATTTTTTTTACTAGTAATTACTTTCGACATTTCGCCCACACGCCTCGCGCTTGCACGACACAATGCCACAGTCTATGGTGTAGCAGACCGCATTGAGTTTGTTCTGGGCGACTTTGTCGCGTTTGCGCGTTCTCAGGTTGCACGACGCTCTCAGCAAAGAAAATTCGATGTCATCTTCCTGAGCCCTCCGTGGGGCGGGCCTGCATACCTCTCTGGCAACGGGGAAACGGCTGATCAACAGCACGGTGGAGAAGCGACGACCGGAGGTCATCCAGAGTTTGGACTTTCCAGCGTACAGCCAATACATGGGAGGGATTTGTTCAAGCTTTCCCGCAAGCTGACCCCAAACGTCGCGTACTACCTCCCGCGAAATACACGACTTGCTGAGGTATCAGCATTGTTGGAAGGGTCCGGTACAGAGAGCGCGGTGGGTGGGTATCCGGAGGAGCTGGTGGAAGTGGAAGAACAGTGGATGGGGAATAAGTTGAAGGCGTTGACATGTTACTTTGGGGGCTTGGTGGAGGGACAGGAGCATTTATGGAATGCTGAACCGTTGTCGCTAGACTCTTAATGGTGCTCATTACTGTTTATAATTGTGCTCAAATGTCGGGGCCAATTTGCGTCAATGCGGTGGATCTATTGGTTGGGAAAAACCTATGGGAGTGTACAAGTCCTGTAGTGCCACATTATAGTCTCCCTTCTCAAGAGTAAGCGCGACGTGGTCGCTTAGCATTAAAATTGTCTGCGCCGTATCGTTCATTGGCGCATGGAGGTGCAGCATCTTGATGGGCACGCCCTCCTGTTTGCGTATCTCCAACATCCCCACCAGTGCGTCCATAACGAGCTCGTTGCCAACATCCAGCGCATGAATGAACAGCTTTTTCAGTTTGGGGCAGCACATCGTGGTCCCATCCCCAGCATCACAGGTCAATGCCCACAGAAAGTTCTCTGGCGCGTTGCTCCCTTCGTCACTCTTCCCCGAAACCAACAGCTCTTCTAGGCGATTCGCCGCTCCAAGCACCTTCACCCACTCTAACGGCTTTGCCGCACCAGGTTCTACCACCGCCAACTTCTTCACTCTCGGCGTGTAACTCAGCGCGCTTGCCAACTTCCTGAATGCGGGTGAGACTTCTGAGCGCTCCATGGGATCCGCGCTGGTGAACCACAAGTCGAGCGCGATGTCCGCCCGCGATCGAGCCATGCTCGTCAACGACACGAGCATCTCATCCTCCGCGCTTGCCTGTGCGAGCTCGAGCGCATCTAGCGGTCCGAGCCGGCTCGCGTCCCTGGGAAGCAGGTCAGAGAAATCCTGCGCCTCATCGGTGATGTCTGCGGAGAGGCGGAGGATGGTAGTCTGCGGAATGACGAGGTGTGCAGCCATGTATGCGACGTCGGCGCATTTGCCTGCGAGGACTAGGCTCCGAAGGTTTGGGAGAGACACATATCGTGAAGGGTCCGGGTAATGGGTGTCAGGCGGTAGCATCGGCCCAGCGTCATTGATACGCAAGGAAAGTAGTCGGGGGCAAGCCTCCAGGACGGAAAGGAATTGGTCTATCGTTGGAGTCACCCGCGGGTTTCCGTGTGACAAATCAAGCGCGGTGAGGCCGCGCAGGAGAGTGGACGTCCAAGGGATGGAAACGAGTTTTAATATGAGCTGCCGCAGGCGCGGCGCGTCTCCGTTCAGCAGGTTTGAGGGGACGAGTGCGTCCGTCGGGTTCAGCCACCTCCGCCCATACTCTTGGCGCAGACAGAGTACTTCGAGGGCAGGCGCGGGTACATCGAGCCGCGCGACGAAGCTTGCCAGTTTTGGCGCCTTGAGCGAGACCTGCAGTTCGGACACGCGGTACAACTCCCGCAGAGTCAAGTCTGCAATCTCTGCAAGGTCTTGTCGGTCTTTCAGTAACGCGAACGAGACGGTTGCGTTCGTGCTGAGGCGGAGAAAGTATTGCGAAATCTGATAGCCTCTGCTTCTGTCAGCCCCAAGGTCGATCTTAGTCCACAACGTGGGCGTGCTGAGTGCAAGCCGTCGCCAGCGCTGGCAGGTGTGCACGACAGCGAGCCAGGTCGGCTTGCGATGCGCAGTGCTCTGGAAGAGCGGGGTTGAGTCAGTTGGATAGGATATCCATGTGTCGGATTGAGACAATATGGCAAAGATAGTAATGAGAACATCGTCAGGTAGAACACGGATGGGGGCGAGGCCGTTCCGGAGTTCACGCAGGCGAGAGAGTGTACGGAGAAGGCAGGTCTCTTGGGCATCAATCCAAGCGCGCGCTGCGGGCACTGTGAGACCAGGTGGGATGGATATGTCGCTTTCTGAATCCATTAGAGAAACATAGACTATAATTGTCTAGAGTAACGAACAAATCGGTCTGAGGGCAGAGGTCGCCCGTGTGGACGCTGGTTAAGGTGTGCGTCCTCCCCAGGCTCGTCTACTTCTCTAACACGTCCACGTCCACCTTTAAGTCTCTCTCTCTCTCACTCACACAATTGTCCAATATGGACTCCTCCGAGCTCTATCATCAAAAGCAGCAGTTTTTGCTCGGTAGTTTATCAAAGCTGCTTCATTTATGCTGGACTTGACTTTGTTTCCGCAGGAGCATACAAATCCGTTCTCTCAGCACCCAATCCCGACGCCAACTCCCCTGACTACACCACCTCCCTGATCCTGCGCGCCCGCTCACACCTCGCCCTCGGAGACCCAGCTGCCGCCCTCTCTGTGCTCCCTGAAGACTCGGAGAACGTCGCAATCAAGGCCGCGCGCCATCTCGCCGCCTACTTCGCCGCTGCAGACAAAGAAGCGGAAAAGGACAGCTTGCTCGAGCCGCTGCGTGATTTGTGCGTCGAGATCGAAGGCGACGACGTGGAGGGCGATGAACGGGACAAAGGGATGGTGAAGGTCCTCGCAGGCATCGCGTTCGCCTCTGCGGGCGAGACGGAGGAGGCTTTGGAATCCCTCGGCGCGGGAACGCAAAGCGACAACTTGGAAGCGTATGCTTCTACCTATCTTTACTCTCATCCTAGCTAATCGTCGGACTTTCATCTCGTTTTCATTGACGATAGTGTGGCAGTCATCATCCACATATACCTCCTCATCTCCCGTCCGGATCTCGCGCGCGCCCAGTTCGAGTCCGCTAAGAAGTGGGCGGAAGACGACTTGCTCCTCCAGCTCATCGAATCCGCCCTCTCGCTCTCTACCGGCCGGGACGCCTACCACGACGCGCACACCTTCTACACCGAACAGCTCGCGAACCCGTCTCTCGCCGCGCCGCACGTCCTAGTCGCGCGCGGCGTCGCCCGTCTGCTCAGAGGAGAGGTTCCCGACGCACGCAGCGACCTCGAGCAGGCGGCTCAGGACGAGGGGACGGAGACGGCGGAGGTGATCGCGGCGATGTCGGTCGTCGCTGGGTTGAGCGGGAAGAAGGGCGAGGCAGAGGAGTGGTGGGCGTGAGTAGTCGATTCGCTTTTCTTGGATTTTTCTTTTCAGCTGACCATCCGTGCAGGAAATTATCAGGACAGCATCCGACTCACCCACTCGTCGTGGATGTCGCACAGAAGGCGGATGCGTTTGACACGGCTGCGGCTGCATTTGCTGTTCCCCCTGTTGCGTCTGCTGCGTGATCACCAAAAAGTTGGATGTGTGTAAAAACAGTTGCATTATGCATAGACTACATAGGGTATGTGAGCAAAGAATCCAAAGAATGCAGCGTAAGATCAGTCCGGTTGCAAGAAGAAAAGAAAAAGGAAAATGCAAAGAGAGTGGGACACCGCCGAGGCGAGTGTAACGAAACCAGCTAGCAGAATCTATAGAAAGCGGATTTTCTCAAAGCTCAAAGTGGTCGGCCCAGTGCCTCAGCACGCCTTCTCCGTCCTTATGGGCGGGGAACCGTGCCGGGTCTCTGGATATTATGACCGCATGCGCGTTGAGCGTTGGATGGATGAACACCACCTCCTTCTTGAGGTTCGGGAGCGTGTTCAACCAGGTGGCACACTGGCGCTGCACAGGCGTGAGCACCGGCCCCTTCTTATCCTTCTTGTCCTTCGCCTCGCTGGCGCCCGTGGCGGGGGAAGCACTAATGGTGGTGGTGGTGGCGGCCGCGGCGGGGTCGTCACGGGCGGCAGACCCGGGATCGTTCATCATGTCCACGAGCACGTCCTCCACTTCCTTCTCCATCCCTGCGAGGACGTTCACCAGCCGGGTCTTGAACGCGTCCTCGCCCTCGAGCAGCTTGATCCGCCGCCGGCTCGCGCGGGACGAGAGCGAGAGGCGGAGGATGGCGAGGGAGATGAAGGTCGGGAAGAGGATGGGCCAGGCGAGGTAGATGAGGAGGTTGCCCGGGAAGCGGAACTGGAGGAAGGGGGGCACGGCCGGCTTGTGGTCCTTGATGTCGACGAACCACTGCTTGGAGAGCGGCTTGGGTTTCGCCTTCTTGGCCACGGCCGCCGACGTCACGGCGAAAGAGGCCATAATCGGCTTGTACTTTTCGTTGAACGATCTGAATACAGAACGGAGTTAGTTCTAGATGAAGTGTTAGGTATGAGCTAGCGCAAACATACGGAACGATGCCGTTCTCGTCGGGGTTGAGGAACGGGTCTTCAAATTCGATGGCGGCAGTGACGTAAGGGACCGTCCGGTCATTCACGCTATAGATCGCAGTGGGTGAGCGACGTCATGAGAAAGATGCCGGTGAGTAAACTGGGTGAGACGTACGCGTTTGCGTAAATCCTCGCGTTCGGGAACATGCTCAGCGCCTCGTAGAAGATGCCCTTCGGGTCCGCCATGACCTCCAGTAAGGGCCGGCCGCTCTTCGACCACTTGTCGACCGCGTAGAACTGCTCTCCAGACCGGCTGAGAATTCTGGGACCGAGGACGGAGCCGAGCTTGGAAATCCAGTTTGGGTACTGCGGAAGGCCGATATGTGGCGTCGCGAAAGTGTTGAAGTTGGCGGGTGTGTGCGTTTCGAAGAAGCCGCGTTGGTAGAGGACTCTGAATCAACAAAGACAGGTCGGTCACAAGTGCTGTCGGCAGATGGTCATGTTCGAAGACATACCCAATCATGTATCGCGAGATGAGACCGCCGAGCGAGTATCCCGTCACAGAAAAGCGAGTGACTTTGCGCCCGCTCTCTTCAATCTTTGCGACAGCCTCTTCTACCTGAGAAGAAATGAATGTGAGATAAGCTTCGTTCATCGAGTAGAGTTCGACAATAGCGTTTACCTCGTCGGCGACGCGCTCTCCGCCCCAATCGAAGCCATCGTACGTGCTTTCTTCCTCTGCGACTGGCTGTCAGCGCTGGCCCTGTACAAAGTGCTGCGAATGTTTGTCACGCACGGTTGGTCTCGGCGACGAGGACTTCCAGCGTCCTTCCGTCCTGGTCCTTGTCGCCCTTCACCTCCCTGATGATGCGGGCGGCCTCGGCCAGGTGCTGGACGTTACCCCACATGCCATGGACGAGGACCAAAAAGTGCACTTCAGGACGCGTGGAGATGGTGCTGGTGGAAGCGGCTGCGGACATGACGACTGTGTGTTGATAGTGAGCGGCTGTTGTGGGCTTCTAGCTGTGCTGTTGTGTGGCAGTCGGGGCTGATTGATGCAGTGGAATGATCCAAGCAGGGACTAGGCGGTGGGTCTGCGGGGGGAGGCTGGAGCTGAGGGTGGCTTTGAGAGGAGGGGGTGTGAGTGTCTAGGAGGATTATCCGGATGTGTTTTGGTCAGAGGATGGGTACTTGAGCACAAGCAGACTGTCGATCCGCAGCGCTGTGTGTGGACAGGCGCGGGAGGCTATCGGCACTGGCAGGCGGCGGAGTGACGCGTGTAACCGGCAGTGGCCCGTCGGACGGGTGCAACTGTCTGCCTCAACGATGTCCCTCGTCCCGTCGGATCAGTGGCCAGCGGTTTCATGGCCCCGCCAGCGCTGTTACTTACGTGGACTTACTACATACGTACTTTTGGCCGGTCGCGGTCCGAAACCATGCCGAATGGCCGCGTCTAATTTCCTTGTGGTTTGCGTTATTTATGCTATTTATGTTTTCCACTCGAATTTTGAAAAGAAGCATCTGTAATATGTGACCCTAGGCCTTGTCACAGCCTCGGCGACTTCACCGTCTGTTTTTCACCCTCGCGGTTTGAGCACAAACCGCGACGTCGAGGCCCCGGCATTTTCTCTTCTGTACGTTTCTCGCGCACATACACGGCGATCCTCTTCTGCAGTGACACAGCTTCTGCTTTCGCCTAGGCCAGGACTGGACCCATCGGCCATCTCTCGAAAGTCCGAGCGACAGTCGCTGTGCCCCCGCTCTCCCCAGTGACTCCTTCCTGATTTCCTTCTTTCTGTCGCCCATCGTCCCGAAACCTGGGGTAGTATTCGTCCTCCTGGTGAATTCGTCTCGCGTCACAGGACAGACGCTCTTGGGCAACGCTATGTTACTCGAGGTTTTTGTGCTCTATTCCCGTTCATCACGCGCGTATGGTCAGCGGTTTGTCAACAGCGGGTCAACCGGGGGCTCTCCCTGTCTTTGAGTTCCAAATCGCCCGTCGGGCCACTATCCTATACGGACGACAAAGGAGCAAAAAAAAAAAAAAAACTTTTCTCGAGTTCTCCAAACTGTCTCGAATTAAGTCACGAATGGTATCGAATCTCTTTTTCCTCTGAGCTATTTTGAAACTCCCGCTGAGGGCGTACGTCCTTGCGGCCCAGCGTGTCTGCTATTCTTACCCCAACCAAATTGTTCATCGTCATTCTCGCACATACCCGCTTGAGTATATTCATTTTCACCCTGATTTTACGCGGCTTCCCCAGCAAACTTGGCTGAGGTCATAGGCACCATTCAACCATGGCTGGTCTCCGTCCTGTGATTTTCCTGCCTCGCAGTCCGCGTGTGTGTGCCTTACTCTCATTTGTTCCGAGGCGCGCACACTCTTTCCATGACTTGTGGAATCAACGGCTCCGCTACGCCTCTCCAGCCATGCATCCCCGTCACCCGGTCTGACAAATGAGTTGTCGGAGGAATCCCAACCACGCAACGTTGTATAAAAGCTGGCCTCCTCGCCGAGTTGAAGACAGCAGCAAGCTACTCAGCTCTCTCTCTCTTCCTCACAACCACTCCAACACTCCAGCGTTTAAGCTTTTAACCTCCCTTTAAATCGTACATCACATTCCCTCTCCTCTGCTTTTTTTCGCCCCCCCTAACTCGCTTTGGTTTTGTTCTCTTTCTAGAATCAACATGGTCTACGCTCCCGCTGCCGATGAGAAATGGGCTGCCGATCTCCCTCGCCCCGGCCCTCTCACTCAACGCCAGAAGGAAGTTATCAAGGCGTCTCTCCCCAAGCTCGCTGAGGTCGGACCGACCATCACTCGTCTCACCTTCGGTGGCCTGCTCGATGACTACCCAGGCCTCATGAACATCCTCTCCCACTCGAAGCACGAGGTTTGTCTACCGTTCTGCTCAGTTTTGCTCCGAACCATCTGACACCATCCTCGTCTCTAGACCGGCCTTCAGTCCGACGCCCTCGCGGGTGCCATCTACCTCCTCGGCGAGCACATCGACAACTTTGAGGAGTACATGCTCCCCACCGTCGAGCGCATCGCCCACCGCCACGCCTCGCTCCACATCACTCCCTCGCAGTACAACGCCGTCGAGGGCTACCTCATGAAGGGCTACGAAGAGTGCTTCGGCAAGGACGTCTTCGTCGGCGAGCTCCGCGACGCCTGGTGGTCCGCCTACTGGAACCTCGCCTGGATGTGCATGACCCGCGAGGAGCAGCTCTACAACGCCGCCGGCTGG
>JAZHGK010006323.1:0-11357 GCA_037855215.1 Waitea zeae | reverse complement strand
CATCTGGAGAATGTGTAGATGTCATTCTCCGTTAGGAAGTCGACGAAATTGACGAAAGGTTGACGGCTCCTCATCAGAAAATCCTCGACTTCAGGTGCCGAGATGACTGGCAGAAATTTGGTGAGCCACCGCGCCTCAAAATCATAGAAGTGTAGTATACGAAGCGATGGGAGAGGAAATGGCTTTTTAATATCGTCGAGCCGTGATGTAACGTGAAGAGAACGGGTGTAGAGATGCAACTCGGTGAGCAGGCTGATGTCAATCCATGTCATAATCTGCTCGAAGGTTTTAGGATTCGGAATTGCCCCTTTGTGGTTGAGCACCAGTTTGCGAGGTGATATTTTCGAGCTCCCCCCGGCCTAGATAAAAGCCAATATATCTGAGGAAGAGACCATCGACATGCGAGAGAAATCGGGTGTCAGCAAAGAGAGTATATTCGTCTGGGACGCTTGTGATAGTGACCTCGCGTAGGTTGACCGCATCGTATAAGACAGACCACAGTGGGATAAAGTAAATAAAAACGACAGTATTTTCGTCGAAGTGAAAGTCAAGCCGGGTGAGTCGGGTGATGTGAAGAGCGAGGTTCTGGGTAACATCCACATCCAGTCGTCGCACAAGTATAGAATGGTAGTTATACCACCCCTCGATGTATACCAGAGCTCCCACATCGTCCATCCTAAGGTCGATAATCAACTCGAGCGGTTGGCTACCAGAGCTCTTGAGCCAATTTGGAATTGTATAGATGTTATGTGGGTTCGATGCGGCGTGAGATGAAGCTGGAGACGGTCCCACAAAAACGAGTAGGAGCTTGTGATCCGCTTCCAGCGTTGGCAGACCCAAGAGAGGACAGTAGTCGCGTACAACGCCGTTGGACTCCGAGTGTCGAAGAAATCATCGTCGGCTACATGCTGGAAGATGTATGCAAGCATCTCGTCGGGAAGGATGTCACAGGGTGGTGCTTTGGCCGGGATTGCGGGGTCTTCTGTATACACGCTCAGCCGGTGCTGACGATGGATACGCCTGCCAACCCTGTTGGGCATCGCCTACGATCATGATTCATATTTAACGAACATAAGCCCGGAAATATAGCAAGGACTCTTATTTCAGATATGCACGGTCGATGGAAAAGCTGGTGGAAGTAAGGCTGTCTCGTTGATACAGCCCATCCAGTCTTGTTATATAGCCTATGTTCAGAATCGTATTTTGTGAAGAACCGTACGAGTTGACATGTGTATCATGAACCATGCATCGCAACATAATTGCACAGCCCTTCAGTTCAAAGTCACTATAGTTCGAAGTCGGGGTTCCGTTGTGGCATCTCAACTCCAGATGAGGTTTTCAATTAACGTGTCATAGTAAAATTGGAGCTGCGAGTAGGCGGGCTTGAACAAATAGCAGAACAGAGGGCAGCTGAACGGGGTGAAGTAAGTATGCGCGGAAAAGAATGATCGGTGCCAATGATCGATTGCTATTGACTTTCCTGCCTGCTACACAGCCTTGCTGAACAAAAAAACATCCGACCACAGAACTCTAACCTCGTGGTCCGGTACAGTGGCTAATAATGTAATCACAATATTCTGAAAACCCTGCCAAAAATCAGAAGACCATGTGCAGGACCATCGCCTGCATGAGTCAAATACCTCTTGGCGACCATCTCCATGCCCTTCTTCAGCTTACAGAGGCTACGGCGGTCTCGGATATATTCAAAAGCGAGCTCAACATGTGTTTGGATGCTTAGCGTTAAATTTCCTAACATGAGAACTGCAGACTACTGGCAGAAAGATAGTAGCGTATCCGTGTGGGACATCACAAGTGGGTTGTGTTTGCGTCCAACTGATCGCTTGGGGTTACGCTTGTCAAGTGGTTTTGTTCAGAGACTTGCGCGCCCCGCCTCACACATATGCAATGTTCAAAACAACTTTATATCACATCTTTTCTCTATATGCAAACTCGTGGTACAATGAATGATGTCAAAATGCAACAAGCACATGGCCCAAGGAGATGGGAGACCCTGGCGGAACAGAAAAGAAAGAGAGAGAGGCCGTCTAGAAGACGAAGACCTGGTCAGCGAGCTTGCTGACTGTGCGGGGCGCGGTGTAGCCGAGCGTCTCGAGGTTCTTCTTCATCGCCGTGTTCATGGGTGGGGGGCCGCAGAGGAGGATCTTGATGTCCGAGGCGGGCGCAGGGAGGTGCTCCTTGATGTGGTCGGCGGTAACGAAGCCGACGCCGCCCTTCCAGTTCGCGGGCGGGTTGTTGAGGACGTAGAAGATGGTGAGCTGGTCGGGGTGCTTGGCAGCGATGCCATCGAGCTCGTCCTTCATGAGGATGTCCTCGACGTTGACGTTGGCGTAGATGAGGGTGAGCTTCGTCGGGTTGAACGGGTTCTTCACGGTGGCCTTGATAATCTGGAACATGGGGGTGATGCCAGTGCCGCCGGCGATCATGCCGACCTCGCGGGCAAGGTCGGGGCCGTACAAGAACTGGCCCTTGGGGCCCTTGACGCGGATGGTCTGGCCGATCTTGAGGGCGGCGATGTGTTTGGAGATGTTGCCCTTCTCGTAAGTCTATTTGGGGGAACAGGTAAGTATTCTGGAAGTGGAAGATAGGGCAACGAAGAAAGAAGAAAAAAAGAGAACGAACCTTGATGAGGACGTCGAAGTGGCCCTGGGTATCTTCAGAAGAGGTGGGGGTATAGCTGCGAACGACCTCCTTGCCGTCGATCTCAGCCGCGATGGAGATGTGCTGGCCGATGGGGAGGCCGAGGACATCCTCAAGGTGGTCGAGGCCGAAGCGGTAGCTGGAAGGGGAAAAAACACACAGAGCAAGCACGTGCGTGCGGTCAGTGCCAACTCACACCAGAAAAGGAAGGCGGATTATCGCTTACATGGCAGTGTTGGGGGACTTCTGGATCTTCTCAATGAGAGGGAATTCCTTCCATGTGGTGGGGTCGAGTGCCGGCTGGCGGCCTGGGAGAAAAAGAGAGAGGGAGAAGGAGGGGTGAGCTATTCGTGCCACATTCGCAAGGGTGTAGAAATTACTCACGCTTCATGCCCCAGTTGACGTACCAGACGGCGAGGCCAACGATACCGGTAGCCCAAGCGGTGGCCTGGGGGTAGTCGGCGACGAACTGGGGGATCTGGATGCCAGCAATGGATGCCATTTCAGGTGGTTGTTCGCGTTTAGGGAGACCGTAGAGGATGAGGTTAGCGGGGTCGTAGCCGGACGCTCTAAGCTTGTTGAAGGCGTAGAGTGAAGATGCGGAGAGGAGTCCAAAGACAGTTGTGAAACTGAGCAAGAACGTCCACTGGTACTGGTTCGGCATTCTCTCTGGGGTTTTTATATCTTACGACCTCGGAGAGTGGCCTGACTGGGGAGAAGGATGAAATCGGCCCGGCGTAAATCAGCCTGGTGAGCTTTTTTTCGCCCGTCCCCCGCTCTCGACGGAAGGCCATCGCGTGAGAAGGCGCATACCCGTCCCCCAGCCCCCGTCCCCATCGCGCTGCACCGTCCACATATGCGTTCATTTCACCTGCAACAGTCGCGTTTTGACGGTTCATAGTCAATTTTATTAGCCTTTATAGC
Organism: Waitea zeae; assembly: GCA_037855215.1. Lineage (NCBI taxonomy): Eukaryota > Fungi > Basidiomycota > Agaricomycetes > Corticiales > Corticiaceae > Waitea > Waitea zeae. The sequence goes on along the minus strand of JAZHGK010006323.1, from coordinate 7,775 downwards.
GTCTTGAGCCAAATTGAAGGTCATATTTCATCACGAAACAAACGGAAACGTCAATTCACAGTGCACGGACAAAGGACCCGCGTGCATAATTCCACCTCTATCTCTCTCTGTCTTCCTTCCTCCCTTCCTCCCCCCAGATCTCATTTCTGTGGAGGGGCGATAGGGCTGCAAACGAAGCCGGACCTTTCCATCCGGTTTTCATCGATCCGGTCTGCAAGACCCAGTTGTATCTCATTCACTAGCAAAATAGCGCGCGTTTCGTTGGTCACCGAAAGGCCGTCATAACGGCGAGGCCCACTTCCGACTGATGCGTCCGAGACTGAAGGGGGGACAATCTGATAGCGAGCCGCGAACTGGGTTAATCGTGACGCGATAAATGTACCCCAACGTGTGCTCTATATAAGGGCGAACAACGAAGCGTGAGAAAGACATATGAACATATCCAGTACGTTAACGTGAGCGCCACCCCCAAAGAGACACCCAAGGAGAGATCCAACTCGAATCGAGAGCCCATGAACTGCGTCTCCAATCAGACGCCATGTGTCCGACGCGCTCGGCGCCGCCACCCCTTCTACCCCCCGATACCGCGGAGGTCGACCACTTCCTCAGCGCGCAATGGCCGTCGACAGGGACGTTAGAGCGGGCCTGTGCCCATCGCGAAATGATACCTTGATCCTTGTCGGCGCTTCGACGGATCCGCGCAGCACGCATCTAATCGGCTGAATGGAAATATACGTGGACAGAAATAATCCTTGGGTCGACCACCCAGCGATGACGGGTGTGCCGAGCGTTTCGTAAGGACAAGTGTGTGACATCGATGTTTCGTTGGGAAGAGGTCTATGTACATCGTGCGCAGCCACGGCCGTCATGCGTCACGACCTTTGTCCCCGTTCTTCGTAATTGGACGCGATCGTTGTTGACGCTGTTCATAAAAATTGACAGAAAGAATGTCTGATAGCCCCGAAAGTTTGAAGTCTCCTTCTCACACGCTCTCGGCCACAAAAAAAAAAAAAGAAGCACCACGTTCATCACGAAGCGACCCATAACGCAAGGAGCACCCCACCCACGCCAAAGACGAGCAGCGCTGACAGGATGTACTTGCCGTAACACTGGATCTCCGAGACGAGGCACTCGCGCGACAGCTTGGGCAGCCCCTGCCGGTTCACGGGTGGCATCCCTGACGGGTGCTGCCCCTCGGCGTCGAAGGAGGCGTCCCGTCCGGTGGCGGAGTGGCGGCGGGGCGGTGCGTCGGGCTTGTCGTGTCCCCGAGCGGGAAAACGGATGGGTGCGGGCGCGAGGTTGTGCTTCCGGTGCACGTCGCCGGAGAGGAGAGGTGTGCTCTGCGTCGGTGTGGTCGAGGAGGACATGGGTGGTTTGGGATAAAGTGGAGGAACTCTCTTCTGGTCACTCAAAGCGCCAAAGCGACCTGTGGATCTCTACGATGACGCAAGGCGATCGTGTCCTGCTCTAGCAACGAATCTAAGAACTAAGAACGCACTGTTGGTTCTTACAATCGGCTAAATAGATAGCATATGAAGTTAAGCGTAGATAAAATCAAGTCACATAACTATCCACCACATTGTAATGTGGAAGCATAGAATCACGGAGAACAAGGAAGACGTAGTATTTCAAAAGTTCGCCGACAATCTTTGAGAAACCCCAGGTCCCAATCAGCTTGCTGATATGGCAATAGGACTCTGCGCTATTATAAGCAAAGCTACAGGCCTGGACAAAAAACAACCAGCATCTAAGTATCGATCTGTAATAAACTAAACTAAGGGACAGGCAAACAAGTGGCACAACTTGACGCTGAGAGTAGGGCGAGATACTTGGGCGCCTGTGCAAACGCAGTTGACGCTCAAAAGCACGTGCACATAGAAAGTTGGCTTCCCACTCCGAAAAAAAGGAAAGTTTCCTTGCACCACAAAAATGCGTCGTCCGTCGCGTTAAGACGACGCGTCAGCCCACCATAACCGCCGCATCTCCTATCACGTCCTTGTTATTGATGGAAAGAGACCAACACTCTTGTAGTGAAAAGCTCTCGATGTGGTCGGTCGTTAGCTGCGGTGAACGTTTTTGACATTCCGCAAGTCGTCTCGCCCGCCTTGTGCAGTCTTCCATTGGCCGTGAGGGTGAGTGCTCCACTTCGAACTCTCTTTTAAATTTCACGGGTATGATGATTTCGCTTGCCGCCCCAGTCGTAGTCCCTCCCGACAAGGGGGACCTTGACGAACGGCAGAGCACATAGCCAAACCAGTTGCATCTCTGACCCACCTTCTTCTGTTCTCCCTCCTTGGCATCGTCTCGCCGCTTTATCCTTGTCGCGTTGCTCACATGTACACGTTGGCTCCCCAGATGCATTTGCTCTATGAAGCCGGCCGCGTTATCGGCTGCAAATTTCTTCCAATAAGTGCGTGCCCATGCCCTCTGGTCCTCTTTGGTGAGTCTGCCGCTCTCCACACGTTGCGCTTGCGCTCTTTGCTCCCTCTATCTGCGCATACATGATGACTCTCTTAATGCATCATCAAATTCTGACGCCTCGTCGCGGTGCGGACCCAAAATTTTGCTCTGATTGCCTCCCAATCGCCCACTTTACCGCTTCAGTTGAGCCTCGCACACTCATCACTCTCTTCACTTCTTCAACAGCGGGGGCCACATGTGCGATCACACTCGCGAGACGCACACGGAGCCTTCTGTGCCGACCCTAACACCCTGCGTTGCGCGCGCACATCTCATTCAATTCGACCCGTCGATCTCGAACAGACCTATGAAAAAGAGAGAAAAAAAAAGCAGAGCGTTTTAGCCTCGGATGCGCCTGATACGAGCGACTCATGCTGATCGCGTGCGACCCTTGGTACCCTGAAGGCCTGACGCACTGCCTCCCTCGAATCAATGGCCTTACGTTTTTCTTCGGCCGGGTGCGGTATTCAACCACGCAAGGGTCGGGACATGATCGCCCGAGTTCGCCTAGACCCAAGGTACACATCTGATGCGCACCTCCATGGACGACCGTCTTCGTTTTTTTCCCTTCTACCAACCGCAAGGGAAGAACTGGACTCTGCTACTTGCACGACGGAGTGGATGTTTGGCCGGGGTCGTCCTCGCAGCGGTTGGGTTGCTTTGTTTACCGCATTGCAGAGGGGCCAGACGCTCGGACGGTCGAATGACGCCAGTCCTGCCCAAATGTCTATCTCTGGCCCTCTCTCTACCTGGGCGGGCGCCTCCTCCCAACGACCGTTGCGTCATCCACCGCAGTTCCGGCTCAATTGCGATCAAGCAGGGTAAGCATCTACGCAGCCTTTTTTTTCTACCTACCTTTCTTTTCTATTCTCAACGAATGATGATTTCGTTGCCGCCCCAGTCGTACCGCTGTCGACAAGCAGCGCATGACGAATGGCCGAGCACATAGCCAAACGATGCACTTCTGATATTTTAGCGCTCCTTTTTTTTCGCACCTCTTCTGCGCCTTTTAGCTGGGTTTACTGATGTGAATTCCTTTCTTTCTGATAGATGACTGAAGAAACAACAATGGTAGTGTCGAAGTCTGTAGTGCTTATTGTCTCTTTTCTGTCTGTAGACGTAAAAGACTTTCGTAATTACGCTGCCCGGGCAAAAGAGAGAAAAAGGCTTGAAGACGCCCTACAATCGTGTTTTTGTTTCTCAGAATGGGATCGTTGTTTCTCTGTGTCTTTGGGGGAAGTCTCACCCATGGTGTGGCATGTGCGCGCAGAATTCTTGTATTGCCGGTCACCGGCGCGCTGGTCCCACACACGGAATGTAGCCGTGGCGACATCCGATTTACCGGAGGGTCGGCTAAGTGAGAGAGAGGGGGCACAATCAACTTTTTCGAACAATTTTTTTGCTCTTGTTTTCGCCAATCATGAAGGACGATGCACCCAATGGTTGGACCCTTGATTGCCTGAAAACACAGAGAGAAGATCGGTTGAAATGCGTGTGCGCGTGGACGTCAAAAGTGTCGTTGGATATCCTCTTTTTTTTAATGGGGAAATCAGTGGACGGTGTGGCATTTGTTACTCTGGTCCTCAATGTGGCCAGTCTCGGAAGAGACGGAAGCTGCGGGGCGGGGCGCTCGTTCTCACCACCGAGAGAATGATTAGACAGTTCATTAGAGCGCTAAGCACCTTTCTCGCGTGTGTTCGCAGAGTTGACCGTGAAATGTTGTTCGCATAGCAAGGGCCAATATACGGTTGCAGACGTTTGCAATAATGAGCATGCAGGCCGGAGGGTGGATCGACTGGCTACGGGCATCAGGGATGTGTGATGAGGCTAAGGGGGGGGAGGGGGAGGGTAGCGATCCGACGGACTGGACGGATTTGGGTAAGGGGGGGGAGGGTCTGGGTTTGTGCATCATCTTCGGACCTCGCTGAGCGCACGTTTTGGGCTAGATTGGGCGGTGTGGTGATTTGGGTGAGAAAGGGTGTTTATGAGCTGGGAGATGAAAGACAGGGAGATGATGAAGCGGTGTAAGGTTGAAAGGGTGGAAAACGTTGCGTGTGATAATTATGTATTGATGTATATGTATGTATGGTACGTGTAGATAGGATAGAGAGAGAGAGGGAGGGAGGGAGAGAGGAAGACGTTTCAAGATGGAGAGGATGGAAAACATGTGCAGGGGAGGGGAAAGAATGGATTGGAGATGGCGCGTACACGGGGTCCGTTTCCAGGCAGACCGCCTTCGATTAATGTGACAGCCTCTTCACGCTTTGCTCCTCCCTCTTTTGCTCTCCCTACCTCGCTCCCTTCCGCCCCTCCCTCTCCTCCCGCCTCCTTCCCTCCCCCCCTTCATTTATCTTCAAGGGCGCATATCCTCATCTGCCTCCCCTCTCCGTCCTCTTTTCTTCCTGTACAACTCCATCTCTCCACCACTTCTTCTTCTTGTTTCTGTGTATTCTCTCTTCTTTGCCAACTTTTTTTTTTTTGGTCCTTCTTCAACAACCGCCTTCAATCTATCTATCCTCTTCTTCGACGTTCAAAAAAAATGTCTACCACTCAGCTGGCCCCGTTGGTGCTCCCATCCCAAGCACCTCGCAGGAGAGGCCCCCCGACAGCACTTCGCATCGACACCCCCGCCCACAACCCGTCCATCGCGCTCGCCCTCCCCGCCGGAGACCACGCGTCCACGCCCTCCCTCTCCTCCGCCACCTCCGACCTCTCCGCCGACTTTCCGTTTGCAGCCCCGCCCGCGGCCAAGCCCCGCTCCCTCCGCAACATGAAGAAGCTCTCGCTCTCGCTCGCCTCCGCCGGCGCCTCTTCCTCCACCCACTCCCTCGCCCTCCCCCAATTCGAGCCCCCCTCGACCGCAGCCTCCTCCACCTTCTCCGCAGCCATCCACAATGAGACGGCCTCCCTCCCGCCCCGCTCTCGTAAGCCCTCCGTCGCGTCTCTCTCCACCGCAGGCAGCACGACCACCACCGCCGCCGCCCTCGCCGTCCGCCGGGACGAAGACGGCGGCTCGCCCACCGTGCCCTACGCGGACGGCCCCATCGAGATCCTCCCCGGCATCTGGCTCGGCTCGGAGGACAACGCGCGCGATCTCCCCGGCCTCGCCCAGCGCAACATCAAGGCCGTCTTGAACGTCGCCAAGGAGGTCGCCGTCCCGCTCGAGGCAGAGGGGCTCGACTACCTCAAGATGGACTGGTCCCACGGCCAGTCGGACCTCATCCGCGACGGATTCCCCGTGGCCATGGCCTTTGTCGACGCCGCGCGCGAGCGGAGCGAGGGCGTCCTCGTCCAGTTCGTCGCTATCTCTCCTCCGAAGATTGTCCGTTGCTAACGGCCTCACCGGCACTTCTCTCCCTTTTTTTCATTTGACTACCAGCTGTCAATGTGGCATCTCCAGGTCCGGCACGATGGTGATCGCCCTGGTCATGCGGGCCGCCGCGACCGCCTCTCCCGCCGTGCCGCAAGAGGTTTGGGGCCTCAAGGGCATGCACGCAGCCTACGACTACGTCAAACGCAAGTCCCGCTGGGTCGGTCCGAACATGTCGTACGTCCTCGGTCATACGCATGCACAAAAGAAGCGCAAACCGCTCACATGATCCCCTTTTGTTTTCTAGGTTGATCTACCAGCTGCTCGAGTACGAGCGCACGCTCAGCAACGGCGGTGCGACCTCGCCCACCCACTCGGACCGTTCGTCCCAGATCGCGGAGGATGAAGAGGAGTGGTCCCGCCGCCGGCAGGCGCTCGACGCGCCCTCCGCGTCTTCGAGGTCTTCGTTCATGGCGTCGGAAGAGGACGAGGAGCAGGAGAGTCTCGCGATCCGACGCGAAGCCGAGGCGCTCGACAAGGCGATGGAGGAGCGTCTCGCCCGCCGCGCCTCCGCCTCGTCCCTCTCCTCGCTCGGGAGCACGTCTGCGGCGGCAGCACCGGCGCCCGTCGCCGTCGCCCCCGGTGGGATCGGCATGGGCGCGGCTTGGAAGCAGAAGTACCACCGCCGCCGCGCCGGTTCGCGCGCGAGCGTGTCCAGCAACCTGACGACGGCGAGCGTCATCTCGGAAGATTTGGTGGAGGAGGACGAGGAAGGGGAGCTGCTCGGGCTCGGCTCCGCCTACGACGGCCAGTCCCTCGCCGACGACGACGGGCGCAGCGCGTCCGTCGAGCCGTCCGAGCTGGGAGACGAGCACGCGCCGGCCATGGCGAGCCGCACAGAGTCGGGAGGGAGCCTCTTGTCCGAGGCGGGCTCGGAGGCGACTCCGCGCACAGCGAGACCCATCCCTTTTTCATTTACGCTCCCGCCCCCGCCTTCGGCGCCCGCGCACCGAACGTCGTTCGCGCTTTCACAAACCCTTTCGGTGCCGTCAACATCAGCGCTGCCCCCGGTGCCGATGACGGCCGTGCGCGCAACGTTTGGATTGTCTGACGACGAGAGCGCCCCGATGCCGCCGAAGGCCAAGGTGAGGAGACGACCCACGCCGCTCTTGCACATTCTCCCGCCGGTGCCTTCCTCGCCGAACGTGCCCCTCGTCGAGCGCGCGTCGGATGACTCACCTGCGGCGCCCGTCGCGCCACCTTCCACCGCCGTCGTCGCTCCTGCGATCGTCGAGCCGCCATCGACGGCGGCTGCGCTCACCTCCCGGCGCTCCCGGCTCGAATCGAAGCGGCCCACACCGCCGCCCCTGCACCTCCGCGCGTCCGCCATCAGGCGGCCCGCACGGACGGCCGTCCCGGTGCCAGCCACAGCCGGCGCGACGCAGACCCTCTTCGTCTTCCCGCCGTCGCCCTCCTCGAGCGCGCGCACGCCGAGCACGATGACCCTCACCTCGCACCTCGTGTCCACCGCGGTGCCGTTCCCGTCGTCGTCGTCGTTGGCGCCGCCTATGACGGCGAGAGCGCGGGTGACGAGTGGCGCGTTGGGGAAAGGCGTGAGCGGTCGGACGAGGGGGTTCATCGCACTCGGGGGTGGCGCACCTGCCACGCCTACCACTGCGTGTTCCAGGGTCGACGCGAGGGGGTGGTTCGGCGCGGACGCGTGAGTCCCTTTGGGCGTACCACCACTCGTCGTTGTCGCTGTCATCATCATATGCATATCTTCAACCCATCAGCTCCACGCATACAACCCCTTCTTAACTGCTTATTTTTTGCCTCCCATTTATCTTTATGCGCCCAGATCATCATCAGCAACAACAAGCCACAAAAAAAAAGTCACACGGCCCATGGCGGGCACCAGAAACGGACGTGCTGCCCTCCCATTTTTGCTTACTTCGACCTTCATCCCCGCCTTTTCTAGCTTTTTTTTTTTTTTTTTTTTTTTTTT